>CAMDTW010000145.1:0-74000 GCA_945910005.1 Isoperla grammatica | reverse complement strand
GAAACTTCACGGTGCGAAGTAAAAGACCATTTGCAAGCATAAGAATAAGATTTTGACAGGTGTAACAGTCTTTTGAACCCTGCAGTACCGATCCGATCACCCATTCCATTACCTGTACCCCTTCCCCTTACCTACCCCTACTGCCGCGATAAGCGAGGAGATAGTGAAAGATAGCGAGACAGACGAGGTCGAGAGTTCGACCCGTAAACATCGCGACGGCTGAGTCGGATTAAAAACACGCTTGGCTACATTGCGTACAGCATAGTAAGTGCGTGGACTAAGTGTATAGAAGCACTTCTCGCGGCACTTAATTGCATTTACTTTAATAGGATTGTCGAGTGCGTGTGTGCGTGTTGTTTAAGTTTTGGTATGTTGTTTATAGTGACGGTCGGGTACTGATAAAAGTATACCATTGGTAATCTAATACTCAGTGGCGCTCCACTGTACGTCAGTTCAAGTACCGAGTGAGATAATTAAATATTAGTACTATCGCTTAACTTCAGTGCCGCTAATCATCGCCCCATATCTTCATCACCGCCCCCCCCCCCCAACGATTCTCCAAGACATCGCTTCGAGATCGCCCACATCGCCATCATCCATCGCCACCCACCCCACTGGAAACATCGTTGACGACGTGCTGAGGAACCCGGAGGATGAGGGTGAGTACAGACAATCATCGTTAAGTGTTGATCACGGCCAAGAAGTTTAGAGGCCTATTTATTGCCATTAATTATTAAGGCTAAAGGCCCGTCTACATCCACTTAGCGTACGTAACTTCCAGAAATTACCGAGTTGGCCATATTGAATTTACATGTAAAGGCTCGTCTACATCCACTTAGCGTACGTAACTTCCAGAAATTAGCGAGTTGGCCATATTGAATTTACATGTAACCATGCACATTGAAATTAGGAAAATTATCGTACGTTTCACGACGCGAAAAGTTGATTCAACTCCAACTTTTTTACAATTTCTAGAATTTGGTTAATTGGCGCATGCGCAATAGAGAGCAAACATACCAACCGCTTACATTGTTTCTTTATCGAAGTGTCAAACCAAACCACATCACAACATTTCTATACATTTCTATTTTAAAAACAAATCTTCAAAACAAACAAGAAACATACAATACTCTCATAACTTGGTTGCCCATAATTAAACGTTTTAACTGGTGATCGAGCAGTTACTATCGCCATGCCTCGTTTTCTGCATAATGTTGCAATTTTATCCTTGTTTGTCTATCAGGACGATTCATTTGTTACATTAGTTCGGCTGTGAAGTCAGTTGCAAGTTCCCTATTGGTGGGAAATTCGTGAGCTCTGATTGGTTTACGTTTACTTCAGAAAATTATCAACATTCGATGGGAACGGCTAACCTAATTTCTATAATTTTCTATAATTTTCACGCGTACGCAAAGTGGATGTACACGAGCCTTAACAATGCACATTGAAATTAGGAAAATTATCGTACGTTTCACGACGCGAAAAGTTGATTCAACTCCAACTTTTTTCTAATTTCTAGAATTTGGTTAATTGGCGCATGCGCAATAGAGAGCAAACATACCAACAGTTTACATTGTTTCTTTATCGAAGTGTCAAACCAAACCACATCACAACATTTCTATACATTTCTATTTTGAAAATAAATCTTCAAAACAAACAAAAAATTAAAACTCTCACAACTTGGTTGCCCATAATTAAAAGTTTTAACTGGTGCGCAGTTAAACTATCGCCATACCTCGTTTTCTTCATAATGTTACAATTTTATTATTTTGACAGCTCCTTGTTTGTTTATCAGTTTGATTCATTTGTTGGCTCTGAACTCAGTTGCAAGTTCCCTATTGGTGGGAAATTCGTGAGCTCTGATTGGTTTACGTTTACTTAAGAAAATTATCAACATTCGATGGGAACGGCTAACATAATTTCTATAATTTTCACACGTACGCAAAGTGGATGTACACGAGCCTTAATTATAAAGTACCTATGGACATTATCTTATGCGTTCAGACTAAAGAACGCTACGGAACTATCTACTTCAATTTATTAAGTAATCTTATTTATAATATTGTTGTTTAGTAAGAACTTTATTGATCGGTGGAATACGCGTCACTCGCTCTCGCGACCTGCTGAGTCGGTGAGTCATCGGACGTTCATAACAGCACGCGGTATTGCGATCATATGGCTTTTGTTTTGATTTGTTAAGTTGAACTGGTTTTTAGGGTGTTTTCATGTACTTACGTACGCCATATTGCCATATTTAACGTGATTCACATGTCAAAACGATGTATTTTAAAAATGGAAATTAACTATCAAAAACATACTATTTAAAAAAAACAAAAAAACACTGGAACTTAAAGATAAATAATCAAATCATGTGTATGTGTTACGTACATAATCAATCTCGCAAAGGAATACACACAATAAAAGTGTGTAGAACAGCCGATCAGCTTTTCGCAAGAAATACCGGCCAAGCCCCTTCAGCTTTTGCTAGGCCTACTCTAAACGCACATGCATCACGTTTACCTCTTAGATTTTAGGTCTATTCAAGAATCAAAGGCAATGGGGTTGTTGTTGGTCATATATATAATGTGTGTGTGATAAATCATAATATACTGCAGTAAATACTCTCTTTGCCATTCTTAATCGGAGCCACTGTTTAAATTTAATACGTATTTTAAAGTGACAGCTCTAGTTTTTGTTTGTTTACGTATTTGGTTCCCAGCTTGAGGCGTGACTACGAGTGTCTGTCTTTTGATTGGTCTACCGCCTCGGTGACTCCATCGATTCGTGATCAGTGGTGGAACTACGGGGGGAAAGGGGGGCTGTTGCCCCCCCCCCCCAATTTATGTTTGCCCCCCGTTGCCCCCCCCCCGATCTAATTCATTGCCCAAAAGTGCTATTTTCATGGAGTTTGTAAAATAACAAAGTAATAATAGCGCCACTTGTATCTTATTAATCAGCTAAATTAATATCTTAATCAGCTAAATTGTAACCTAGTTAAATTTGATGTGATTGCCAATATAACCATGCACGTGCAATTGTAATTGTAATTGTAATCTTGAACCAAGAGAAATGTTAAAAGAAATGAAAATTATGTAAATGTATTATGTAAAATGTAACGTAATGTAATGTAATGATAATAAAATAATTAATAAATTCATTAATGTTGGTCGAATTTTGAAAATATTGTGTCCAGCCGTAAACAGGATATTGAGCTAATATTTTTCGTTGAGAATATAGATTTGTTTAGAAGTGATTTCCACTCTTGTATGGGAATTCACTATTGTCAACGATTTGGTCAGTTCCAAGAAACATACAAGTGGCGCTATACCTTTTCTATTTTTATTTTTTAGACCTATTATTGAAGTTCTTACAGACAGCTAGGGTAGTTTCAAGGATGGCAATGGCATATGTTCCCGTTGTACCGTGTCGGAGGAAGGAAGCTATTGTTATTGTATAGTTTTCATGGTGATCTTTTTTGAAATGTGTATAATAATTTAAAACCCTTAAAACAATTATATTGCCACATCATTTTTACTATTGAGTAATGTATTATCTGTGCTCGGTTGTGTTTTCTAACTGTATAATAATTAACAGCGGAAAATGTCAAATAAACGCCCTGCAGACTCTTTTGCAGAACTGTCAAAAAATATAAATAGCAGAAAATGTAAAACTAACAATTTGGAATCTAGTACGTATTCTAATACTGTCTTTTATCAACTTGCGACTGTTTCCAGTGTGTCTCGTTCGCAAGTTATTGTAAATACTAATGAAGTGAATGAACAAGTGACTACAACAGAACCATACCTCCAGCGAGCGCAGGATGTGAAAGATTATTAAAACGTATCTGAGAAATAGTGTGTGGTATGGGTAACACAAGACTCTCGTACTTGGCTGTGATAGGAATAGAAAAAACCTGGCAAAATCTCTACATTTAAATGTTGGACAAGTTTCCGACAGTATGTCGGCGAATTCAACTCGCACAGACTGTCTCATCTGACATATCTGTATACAACTTTGATACTACAATGGAGTAAGTTAATTCAAAACAATTAATATGGTTTGTACTTTGTTAATTGGAGGCGAGTATTCGTACTAAAGTAGTGGGCTAAATACTTTGGCCAATTTGTCTTGCCCCCCTCTTATTTGTCTGCTCCTGTGCTGCCCCTCACCCCCACCAAAATATTGCTGGTGCCGCCACTGTTCGTGATGTAAGTCAAACCGGAAGTAGATCAATTTCGGTACTAAATCGCTGTTCGTAGTCCATTTAGCAAACAACCGAAGCACAAGACTCAATTCTAAAAATAGCCGTGTTGCCGTGATTTGTTTCGGACAAACATTGAATATGCACAATCAAAGAAAGATATAACAATGGAGTTGCCTAGCAACACATTATTTGTCCGCCTGTGATGTCACAGCCTCCTCAATTGAGTCTTGTGCTTTGCTAATCGGATTCGGCACTAGTCTGTTAGGGTCCAGCTGATTAGTACACGCTGTGTCATTACTGCGGGCGAGTTCTGGGATGCCATCTACACTACGTGTAGGGACACACATATGCGTTTACCCGGCACCCGCTAATCGGGAGCCGGGAAAGCGCATGGACCTCACAAGACCACACATTTCCCGCCAAATCGCACCCAACCAAGCTTCACCCCCCCCCCCCCCCAGTCTGTGTCCAGCAGTTGAATAGACTGGTCATGTTTTCCAATCTGGAAATAGTTTGTCTGCTTGAAGCTGAGGACTTACTTAAACGGACGGTAAAAAGGAGTCACTGGGTCCACCCTTTTCACGCTGATGGGGCAAAAAGTAAAAAAAAAAATCAAAATTTTATCAGGAAATTCGGAAATATATCAGGAAGTTTTTTGAATATTACCGAATGTGTATTAATTCATTTGACGAACTTTTAAATTTAATACGCCCTTTCATAACAAAGCGAAACTTACCAGAAGAGCCCAATAAGTGCAGAGCAAAGATTGACAATAGCACTAGGGTAAGTTCGAAATTAAACGCACTTTATTTTATTTAAATAATTACAATATGCAAGTTCCGATCACTATACTCATTGCACCCCTTTTCCCAAATTGCCGACTGTTCTTGAACACATTGAATAAGTTTATCCACATCAAACCTATTGGAAATGTATCGAGGAAGGTCCCGCAGAACTGCACTGTGTGGACGCTCTCATTCAACTACATGTGTTTTTGATGCCTTCCCGCCATACTGGCTTCCTGTTTGCCGGCAGCATGTTGCAGTCACTTTTGGCAGGCGCCGCTAACGGCACATGTGTGGTCTTGCTGATTGAAAACAGTGTGTTGTCGCCTCCCTGACGCACGGCTCCCGCTTAGCAGGAGAGCCCAACCCACACAGCGGCCGGCAGCTGACATGGGCAGAGAAAGACCTTCAACCTTGTGGTTTTGGGGGGGGGGTTACCAGGATAAGATAACATAATAAGGACATTGTCACATTACATTGTCGTGGCCCTGCATTTTGTCACTATGTGAACGGAACCCAGTTGTGGTTATGAAAGTTATGACGTTGCTGTTGCAAGGTGAACTTTTAATAAGCTCTGTTGTGTATTCAAATATCAAGGTCTACTTGATCTCCGCCTAGCGGAGGCTCGTCGAACTCCCAAGTTAGGTCGTCGCAAGGGAACCAAAATCGCCATGTTGTATCCCACTAAAAAAACTGTTATAATAATTAAATATCCGTTGTAGATCATGTAACACTATACTTAAAACACGTAAAAGAGACATTTTGATAGATTACAATGATTCAAGATTATAAAATATGATGATTTTTTCCTTTTTAGGAGGTAATTCTATTTGACAGATCACTTCATTTGTTTTCTTTCACGTTTCTCCCATTTGAATAACATGTGATTTTTAACATTGTGGAACGGACTGCGATGACCTAAGTTGGGGAGTTCGACGAGCCTCCGCCAGGCGGAGATCAAGTAGACCTTGTCAAATATAGCGCCCAAGCTTGGCAGGCGGTGTGTCAAGGAGGTTTTATATAGTGTAACCATGGTCTGGTCTAATACCTGGTCTTCACTTGATACTTAAGTCGCCGATCTTAGATTTGAAAAGACTAAGGTTGGAATTCATAGTCGGCCTTGGTCGGCCCCTACACCTAGGGGCACCCATTGTTGCTATGGATTTGTTTTGTTTATGGGAAATAACATGGAAACAACTGTTACCTTGGTAACAATGGGCGCCCCTAGGTGTAGGGGCCGACTTTGAATTCCAACCTTAGATCACGTGAAGACGACGTCGCGAGTGACTTAGTTGGCAGTGGTCTTAGATCCACACAGCCTTCTCCTGGTTTGTCCACGCAAAATAATGTATATGTCCCGCCAATATTGCTTTGCTTTGAGATTAGTTTTGTGTTTGTAACTTACTGGTAGGCACTAGGCAGGCAAAGGTGATTACAAGTTTCATTTCATTTTTAAGTTTCATTGCATCTTTAAAATTCCAAAATTACCAAGTCAAAAGTGGCCTCACGCGAAAAAAAATGTCTATGAAGAGGTAATTAAGGCTGTAATAACGATAAAGTCCAGTGCCAAAATTCAAGATAAGCCCAGTCCTGAGGTTTGGCCTAGGCCTCAGGACTGGGCTTATCTTGAATTTTGGCACTTTTGGCACTAGGAGGCCAATCCCAACAAAAGTGCTCTGGACCTAGCTAGAGCTAGGCTATCTGCTCTAGGGGAATAGGCGCCTAACAGCCTAGGCCTAGTTAGTTAGTTAGTCTTCTATCTCTAGATCGTCTAGCAACCATTGCCAAATCCCTTGAAGGACAGGCATCAATTGCAAAATGGTTTCAATAACCATCGTAATCGGAAATGTAAGCCTCGGATTTCAAATAAGGGATTTGGCTTACCATAACCTAAAAGCACAGACGTCAACTTTTCCGCTGCCTTGTATGCGAGGAAGGAAGATGGCGGCAGTGTAGACAAACCACGAGGGAAGCTCCGGTAAAACTCCAATCAATAAGTTTCATAGCCACTCAGCACTTACGGAACTACATCTGACGTAACTACTATATATACTAGCTTCATTCAAATACTGAATACTGTCGAAAGACTGTCAAAGTAACTATTATTAACTAATTAGTAAATTATAACCTAGAATTCCATCGCATGTTCAGTGTCACTGTGACCAACCGCACTCGGTCCGCGTCAAATTTCCACCAGGAAAAATCGATTCTACCGGGTCGATCACGCGCGCCAGAAACTAACCGCTTTTTCCAACGTAAGAGGTGGTAGCAGTGCGGCAGAACACGGACACGCCCACGCCACTTGACACGACTACGCCGACAACAAACAAACATGACACGAGGTTCGGATTCCAAAAAAGCGGGTAAAACTGTCATTACAGTTACAGCTGACACTATCCAGTCCAGGTATGAAAACTTCGAAGCTAAGACAACCAAGGCCCTAGAAGACTTTAAGGACAGCTTGAAATCCTTAGCTCCAAGCAGCAAAGAAGAAGGAGGGAAATGGGAGGAAATAGCTAGAAAGTTTGAAGAACTCGAATCGTCTGTCGGCGCGAACTTCAAATCCATGAAAAACGAAATCGATGAGATGAAGGGCTGGGTGCACGAACAAGACTTACGAATAGATGACCTTGAACAATATGGCAGGAGAAACTGCCTCCTAATACACGGCGTCATTGAGAAAAAAGAGGAAAGACACCTACAAAATAACACAATCTATACTGAACGAAAAGCTAAATGTAGGCCTACACATCTCTGACATCGACCGCTGCCACAGGTTGGGGACTCCTCAAGGTAAGACAACCAACAAGCGCCCCATAATCGTTAAGCTACTGTCCTACCAAACCAGGGATTTGATATGGAGGAGGAAAAGGGGCCTCAAGGACTCGGGACTCCTCATCACTGAATCTCTGACTAGGAAGAGGACAGAACTCCTAAAAAATGTACAAAACATTGTAGGACCACGCCACTGTTGGACCCAAGATGGCATGATAATTGTAATAAATAACGGGAAAAGGCTCCGTATCACGTCAACATCGGACCTGAAGCAACTAGCCCGCCAAATCGTCACCTAAAAAATAAAACTAAAACTTAATTATTGTATAAATATAAATAAATAATCTATAAAATCGAACGTGAGGGGAAAAAAAAAGGAGAAACCTATACCACCTAGTCTGATAAATACTTCCCTCAAATGCAGCAAAAATTTAAATTGTCTTGTCAGGTTTAACAACGTAAAAGTAGCTACCACACTTCAAAACTAATTTAGCTTTCCGAACTTCATTTCATTTAATTTTAATAACTTTTACCGAAGCTTAGTCCCTAGCAGCAATCTAGTTTTAATACACTGTTTCGCCACCTCCTGAATCTGAATCTTATGTAATTAATAGCTAAGAATAAATATACTCCTTTATAATAATAATATAACTTTAGGGTAAAGTAGGGTGGTGTTCCTACTTCTCACTCGCACTGCTACATTTTTTAGCAGCATTAGTATTAAGGCATTAAGCCAAATAGTAACTAGGATTAGTTTTTATTACTAATCTATACTGAAACTCTATCACTGCTCTCCAACATGAATGATGACTTTGACCCCAACTGTGACTTTATATTTGAAAACAAAAACAAAGCTATTATCTGCTCTAACAACCAACAACTACATAGAGTTTACAAATACTGTACCGGCCTAAAAATCTTCCATGTTAACATAAGAGGCATTTTATCTCATTTTGATGAACTGCTTGTAATTCTTGAAGACATTGACATACCTTTTGACTTAATAATACTAACAGAAACTCACTTAAAATTCGACAATACCCAAACAAACCTAACAGGATATACAACACATAATTTCACTAACAAACTAACATCGCATGATGGCATGACAGTCCTTAGCAGGGACCTGTCATTTGACTCCGTAGTCTGCCATAACAATAAAAACTTCAGCCAAGCTAATGCCATAAACATAAAAACTAGCAAAGACAAAGAAATGTTCTCAATACTAGCAATATACAGATCACCCTCGGGGGACATAGCAAGATTCATAAATGAATTGAAAAACGAAATTAAGTCGAAAAACCAAGGATATAATATTGCAATAGGCGACATTAACATAAACACCCTAGAAAACTCAACCCTCTCAAATGAATATTTAAACACTTTTCTGGCACAGGGCTTCACCCAACATATTGAAGAACCAACGCGAGAAACTCTCACATCTAGCACGTGCATTGACCACATATTTCAAAGACCTGGCAACTGCAAAACGACAGCGCTATGTGCTTTATTACAAACAAAAATAACAGACCACTACGCAACATGCATTGGCATGATTGTAGATAAACCAACCTGTACCCAAAACGCAACAAATAATATAACCACCAAAACTGATAAAAACTAAAAAACTCAACTATAATACTCTTCACCAAAACCTAAAACTTGAGTCATGGACTACGGTCATCATGGACAATAACCCTAGTACATCGGCTGACTCTCTTGTTAAAGTACTTCAAAATCATATTAATGATGTAACAACAATAACAAAAAATCATAAACAAAAAAAGAAACTTAAGCCCTGGATAACACTTGGGCTAATTAAATCAATTAAAACCAGAGACAAACTTCACAACAAAGCCTCAGCTAACCCAAACAACTTAGTATTAAGAGACTACTATAAGAAATACCGAAACTACCTAAATCTGCTTATTCGTAAAACAAAAAACGAATACTACAAAGAAAAACTTATTGAAAGTAATGGAGACAAAAAGAAAATGTGGCAAATAATAAACGAAATCTCTAACAAAAAACCAAAATCGATTGAAATCAAAAAAATAATCTCCGGAGATGAAGTTATAAATTTCCAAGAAAACCCCCAGACTATAGCAGACAATTTCATAGACTACTTCTCAGACCTAGGAGAAAACATGGCAAAAGACATATCAACAACCTATAACCAGAACCCAACAATCTCAGACGAAAACAACACCCAAACCCAAACCCCAACCAAAACTATATTTATGTATCCAGCTACGGAAAATGAAATAATTCAACACCTAAATAATATGAAGATAGATACCGCCACCGGTCCTGATGCCATAAGTACACGCATTCTGATACAGAACAAAATCTCGTTAGCAATGCCACTAACACATAATAAACAAAAGTTTTGAAACGGGGATCTATCCAGAAATATTTAAAACTGCGCATATTAAACCAATCCATAAGAAAGGGCCAAGAATGCAAATTTGCAACTACAGACCCATCTCTCTCCTCAGCAACTTATCGAAAATCCATGAAAAATGCATTAAATGCAGAGTAAATAACTTCTTAGAATCAAACAAACTAATTTCCCCAAACCAGTATGGCTTCAGAGCCAATATGAGCACGGAAGATGCAACACTCAGCCTTACCTCTCAAATCCACAAAATGCTTGATACAAACCTAAAGCCGTTAGCAATTTTTCTAGACTTAGCCAAGGCCTTTGATACCATATCTCATCGTATCTTACTAAACAAACTACACAATATCGGTATACGCGGAATCCCGTTAGACTTAATAAAAAGCTACCTCAAGGGCCGACAACAATTTGTAAAAATTGGAAATACAATAAGCAAGCCAAGAGAAATTAAATACGGAGTACCTCAAGGAACGGTACTAGGCCCAATCTTATTCCTAGCGTTTATAAATGACCTTTGCTCAATGAATATATGCGGCAAAATTATCACCTTTGCGGACGACACTGTACTGCTGTTTTCCGCTAGCACCTGGCAAGAAGTTCATGAACTAGCAGAAAGAGAAATGAACAAAATTCATAAATGGCTGGGCACAAATCTACTGACACTAAACAAAGAGAAAACAACATACATAACTTTTTCAACGCAAAACTCGACCCAACCAATAACATCAAAATTACAACTTCATGAACACAAATGCACCACAAAGGCTAACTGCAACTGCATTTCATTGACGAAAACACAGTCAACCAAATACCTCGGTATTCAAATCGACCAACACTTAAAATGGGAGCAGCACATAAAGTCACTCAATACAAAGCTCCAATGCATAATGCCCAACTTATACGTTCTAAGAAATATATTATCGCTTAAAACCCTAAAAATTGTATATTTCGCACTAGTCCAATCTATAATTCAGTATGCGATAACAACATGGGGTGGAGCATACGATTTCCACATTCGACCACTCATGACCGCGCAAAATACAATCCTAAAAATAATACATAAAAAAGAGCACACTTACCACACTAACGAACTGTACTCGGAGGCGGGAATTCTACAAATAAGAAAATTGTACGCTCTAGCTATTTCACGCTCCATTCACGCTAATAAAATAAAAATTTACTCAATCCAAACGTCTTACCATTTGATAAACACTCGCTCTAATACCAACAAGCATATATTCATCCCTAGAGTAAACAAAGGTATCCAGCAGAGGCATGCCGCTTACATAGGCCCAAAGTTATACAACATAGTTCCTCTAGAAATCAGAAAACTAAAGAGCAAATCTACATTTAATTCAGCCATAAAGACATGGCTAAAAAATATCTCTGCCTGCAAAATTACTGATGTCGTAAATAATAAACTTCCCTCTAGGAATCGCCAGTAAACAGCACTCACTTGCCCAGACAATAAAGATGAAACAGAAACACTAACTAATTCTTGGAATTATGTTACTATAATTCTAAAGTCACAGTAAAAATAGTAAAAAGGAGCAAGTCACTACTTTTTGGTATAAATGCATATGGAACAGAGCAGTAAGATATGTTTTACTACTACTATAAAATTAGAACACACTCCTACCTTACTAAATCATAGAGTAGAAGATACATGTGTATCCGTCCAATAGCCAATTTATCATTATAAATTGTATATCTTTAAAATAGCATACATTGTAAATTAATTGTATCACTAAAATTGTTTGTTGCAACCCTTTGCATTTATGTTGTTTTATTTTACTATCAATATTTTCATTATTATTTTTATTTTTATTATTATTATTATTATTATTATTATTATTATTATTATTATTATTATTTTATACTAGTTGTAGTTTATGTAATCAAGTGTAAATAAATAACCAAAACCAAACTTGTTTTAGGTTTTGGTTATTAGTTAGCAGTAGTTGATTAGTAGTTATTATTAATGTATTGTTCATGTAATCAAGTGTAAATAAATAACCAAAACCAAACTTGTTTTAGGTTTTGGTTATTAGTTAGCAGTAGTTGATTAGTAGTTATTATTAATGTATTGTTCATGTATTTTTCATGTTAATAATAAGAAAAAGTATGCTCCGCCTCAAGATCAGATCTTATTGGAGCATACAAATTTCATGATGTAACATCCTTGTATCCACCAATGGGAAAAATAAATAAAAACAAAAACAAACAAAAACAAGAGCGTCTGTTCACTGCCTTGCATACTGAACATTTCCAACCAAGTGAAGACGCACATGACAATCTTAGTTTGTACTGAACTTAGTGTGTATAAAACTAAGGTTGGAATTCATAGTCGGCCCCTACACCTAGGGGCACCCATTGTTGCTATGGATTTGTTTTGTTTATGGAAAATAACATGGAAACAACTGTTACCTTAGTAACAATGGGCGCCCCTAGGTGTAGGGGCCGACTATGAATTCCAACCTGAGTCACAAGTGAAGACCAAGTATAACCTTCTTGACAGTGAGCAGTAACTGAGGGTCCACGTCACTCGACGAAGACCAATCACAGCTTGTGTTACAGTTTTTCTTCGTTTAGTTAACTTAACTGACAAATGTCATGGTGGAACCCAACAAATTAAATCACCATCTTGAACCACGTCTAACTTAAATGGAGAATTAATTAATTAATTTGTCATTTAGGGTACTTTGGTGAAACTGGGCCTGGTGGTTTAATTTGTTGGGTTCCACCATGACATTCGTCAGTTAAGTTAACTAAACGGAGAAAAACTGTAACACAAGCTGTGATTGGTCTTCGTCGAGTGACGTCGACCCTCAGTTACCGCTCAATTACTGTCAAGACTTGCTAGAGTGTGTAGACTGTGTGATTGCTAGACTTGTTAAACGATGAAAAAGTTTTCGAGAGGGGCGAATTATAGTTTATAGCCACGAAAAGGCTACACTTTTAAATGTAATTCAGACCTACTTAAGCATAATTGAAAAAAAAGAAAAAGATATATCGCACACGTTGAATTGTGCCATGGGGATATGTGATATGAATGTAGGGCTAGGCCCTAGGCCCAATCCTAATGCTTACCCTTCCTTTTAAGCTCGTCCTTGCCCTGGGAATATATATCTAGACCATTATAATACTATACATTTTATTCTATACGTGAGCTTATAATATACGTGAATTTACAAATTGTTTCACTTCAAAAGACAAACACTCACGCAATGACAACGCTATAACCTCATTATTTACCGCCAATAATTTACCACGCCCCCCAGTTGACTGGAGAATTAGGCGTTAAACGGCCAGCGACGGCAGTTTAATATTACCTCGGTTTAGCAAGAATTAAACGAGCTTTCCGAAGTGGTGGGACGCTCTGTGAAATTAACTGACGGTTTAAGAAAGATAAACCAAGTTTAACACTTGGTGAAACCGGGCATAAGCGAGCCCGTGACTAAGCCACGAGCTTCTTTCATTGGCTACGATTGAGAATACTGCTCTCCGATTGGCTGTGACTACGGTTTGTCTTGACTTGACTAAGAAGTTGAAAATATCTCAACTCCTTTGTCAAGTCCTTAGTCACGGCCAATCAGCACGCAGTATTCCCACTGTCGGCCAATGAGAGAAGCCTGTTGCAGCTAGTCAGTTATTTAAACGCGCTCTAAGTCGCTAATCCTTAATCACTAGTCAGTTATGTAAACCCGCCGATGAGTCAATGAAAATGTAAAATATAATATTGATAGTGCCTTGCCAAAATACTTTCTATTTTTGTTTAACATTGTGTAAGACTCCTTTCAAGAGGCTAGACGTAGGTCAGGTCACACCAATTTGGATCTATAAGTGAGCAATATTTGAGAAGTCGATACATTTTCTGAATAAAAGGGTAAATAATATGCAGTGGAAATCACACAACACATAGTCCCCCCACCCCCACCCGCAAATCATTAATGTAGTTTATGGACAGTCATTAAGCTTCACTCCTCACAAGTTCGTCTGATTTATTATGTCATGGTTATGTTCCACCTTCATGTTTGCGCTAGGGCTAAGTTCGCGCACGTTCCCATGTAAATAGAATTAAATTAAAATTCTTCTTTTCCATGGGCTAATGTTATCACTAATCCTTGATTTTGAGCAGCTGACTTGTTGAGAGGCAGACAGGCTCTTTTTCAGGACCCCATCTTAAATGACTGGCGGCCGTCTTAAAATGTTACTTTTCTAAAATTCGGTGGCAGTGAGACTACCATAAACAATAAAACATAACCCCTAAATTGAAGTTTCCACTGTCAAACTACTGCTACGTTTACAGCTACGCGTTGCGAGGGCGCGAGCTCCAATCAGCGGCCGAGTTTCATGCAAAGAAGTTACAAACTCGGCCGCTGATTGGAGCTCGCGCCCTCGCTTCGCTCGCAACGCGTAGCTGTAAACGTAGCATACATATTTTCGCGCCCAATCGGCTTCAGTCATGTCGACATCATCCAAAATTAATAATCGTGTTCGACGCAACCTAAACTTTAGTGCCGAGGAAATCTCGGCGTTAAGTCAGGTTTGGGGCTCTCCCGATATTCAAAGAAAATTTTCGCTGGGGCTTACTCCACCGCTTTGTAGAGTTGAGAATGTCATTTAAATATGAACGTGTAGTGGTTGTTAAATGAGAGTACTTTAAAGCACATACACTTAAATGACACGTGTGGACGTAGCATTAGGACAGAATCTTAAATCATAAACATTTGTGTGACCGACCATTAGCAAGCCAACGGGTATGTTCGATTGGCCTGTCGGTGCACACTTTGTGCAACTACCATTTCCAAAAAGTAGGGTTGAGTGCAGCCATTGGTCTATGTCAACGAGATAGAGATAAACCTATCTCTATCTCGTTGGTCTATGTAATGTAGGATATTAGGCGAGCTCTTATGGTAGACGCCATGTCTCTGCGTACGTCTAAAAATCCTGCGAGGCCAAGAGCATGTTCGCGGACATTTAGGCATTTTAAAAATCTTACCGACAGCCACCATGGTGGACGGGAGTGACAGAGGCTATACGCCCGCCGTAGCGGGAATGACACTTAGGGCCGGTATTTCAATGTCCAGTTAAAGTGTCAAGTAAATTTAACTGCCAGGTAAGGCCATGGCGTCTACCATAGGGTGACCTAGGCCAAGGAAAATGCACTCAGTACGGCTAGCTTCGATTGGAAATGGCAGTGCACCCTAGTGTAGTTATTGCACTAACCGGGTAACATTGCGCAGTCGCACCAATCAAACACTGAGCCTAGGTGCCATTAGCTTGCTAAGCAACCGACATAACCTCAAAACTAGTCCTAGAAAAATAGGCGCCTATACCGGCCATAACCCTACTTTCACAAAATCCAATGCATGCAGCGGCTCAGTTGGGTATCGAACCAAGCAAAGCCAAAATCGATGTATAGAACTACATCTAAAAATTAGGTATTGAACCCAAAATAGCAGAGCACATAACCTACAATTCAATATTTATTCTCCAAAGCTCTGAATTTGGTTGGTTGGGTTTTTAACACCCCTTAGGGGGCGACCCACCGCTGGTGTCTAATGTGAGGCCGCCGCCAGGAACGACTATTTAAAAAAAAATCTCACTTATTTCATTGCATGCACGCACGTACCTTTCCACCAGTCGCAGCTCCTTCAGCGTCGGCTAGGGTAAAATAATGTGGTAGGCAGGGATACAATTTTTTTATTACAGACAATATTTCATTTATTGCAGTGCGCCAATCTTATTCCAGTACGAGCTTCTAGATGTACTTATATGAAATTACAAACATAATAAAGACATTCTGGAAACTTCCCCCCATCTACACCAAATACAATCGTACCCTTCCTGTCTAGTGTTGTTGGCAGGAGTGCGGAACAGCGGCAAACACCGTAGAAGCCAAATTTATGAAAACCGAACATCGCCAAACCGAAAACATCCGCTCATGCATCGTATAGTGGGGCGTTTACTGCCATGTTAGCTGATGGGTCGTAGGGGGGTTCGGTTCGGTGGGTTCATTATTATGTCAACAGCTGAAGTTATAGGGATATAAAATATTGGCAGATGTATTAGAACTACCCTAATTTGTAATGGTCATCATAAGAAAAATAGACACAAGCCATAAAAAAACTTTGTTTGGTCCTCGGTCAAGTTCGTTTCGAAAACATTTGGGTTCTATTCCATATGGGCGCTAATCCGGCTTCCCTTGTTGGCTAGTCAAAATAAACGGATGTAACGCCGATTCTTTTAGGGCGTTTAGAAATCCCTGGATTTAGTCTAGCCGTAGAGCAATAAAAATAATTTCCGACAGTTAGCTCTTAAGAACGCTACGAATGTATATGTAAGAATGTATGTATAATGTTCATATAGCATAGCCTATGGAAAAGAAAAATTTAAATTCGAATGTATTGATTTGAGAACGAGCGCGAACTAGCTCTAGCGCAAACATGAACGTGCAACACAACCATGACATAATAGTAGGGCCTACGTTAGTTGAACGATGAACGACTGTCATTCTTCAATGCACAACGACTGCACTGTGACTGTGTAGTTGAACGGCTGTCGTTCTACAATGCACGACGGCTGCGTAGTTGAATGACTGTCATTCTACAATGCACAACGACTGCACTGTGACTGTGTAGTTGAACGGCTGTCGTTCTACAATGCACAACGACTGCACTGTGACTGTGTAGTTGAACGGCTGTCGTTCTACAATGCACGACGGCTGCACTGTGACTGTGTAGTTGAACGGCTGTTGTTCTACAATGCACGACGCCTGCGTAGTTGAATGACTGTCATTCTACAATGCACAACGACTGCACTGTGACTGTGTAGTTGAACGGCTGTCGTTCTATAATGCACAACGACTGCACTGTGACTGTGTAGTTGAACGACTGTCTATCTACAATGCACAGTGACTGCGTAGTTAAACGACTTTCATTCTTCAATGCACAACGACTGCACTGTGACTGTGTAGTTGAATGACTGTCATTCTACAATGCACAACGACTGCACTGTGACTGTGTAGTTGAACGGCTGTCGTTCTACAATGCACGACTCCTGCGTAGTTGAATGACTGTCATTCTACAATGCACAACGACTGCACTGTGACTGTGTAGTTGAACGGCTGTCGTTCTACAATGCACGACTCCTGCGTAGTTGAATGACTGTCATTCTACAATGCACAACGACTGCACTGTGACTGTGTAGTTGAACGGCTGTCGTTCTACAATGCACGACTCCTGCGTAGTTGAATGACTGTCATTCTACAATGCACAACGACTGCACTGTGACTGTGTAGTTGAACGGCTGTCGTTCTACAATGCACAACGACTGCACTGTGACTGTGTAGTTGAACGGCTGTCGTTCTACAATGCACGACGGCTGCGAAGTTGAATGACTGTCATTCTACAATGCACAACGACTGCACTGTGACTGTGTAGTTGAACGGCTGTCGTTCTACAATGCACGACGCCTGCGTAGTTGAATGACTGTCATTCTACAATGCACAACGACTGCACTGTGACTGTGTAGTTGAACGACTGTCGTTCTACAATGCACGACGGCTGCATAGTTGAATGACTGTCATTCTACAATGCACAACGACTGCACTGTGACTGTGTAGTTGAACGGCTGTCGTTCTACAATGCACGACGGCTGCGTAGTTGAAGGACTGTCATTCTACAATGCACAACGACTGCACTGTGACTGTGTAGTTGAACGACTGTCGTTCTACAATGCACGACGGCTGCGTAGTTGAAGGACTGTCATTCTTCAATGCACAACGACTGCACTGTGACTGTGTAGTTGAACGGCTATCGTTCCACAATGCACTGTGACTGTGTAGTTGAACGGCTGTCGTTCTACAATGCACAACGACTGCACTGTGACTGTGTAGTTGAGCGGCTGTCGTTCTACAATGCACAGTGACTGCGTAGTTAAATGACTGTCATTCTTCAATGCACAACGACTGCACTGTGACTGTGTAGTTGAACGGCTGTCGTTGTACAATGCACGACGGCTGCGTAGTTGAATGACTGTCATTCTACAATGCACAACGACTGCACTGTGACTGTGTAGTTGAACGGCTGTCGTTCTACAATGCACGACGACTGCGTAGTTGAATGACTGTCATTCTACAATGCACAACGACTGCACTGTGACTGTGTAGTTGAACGGCTGTCGTTCTACAATGCACGACGCCTGTGAAGTTGAATGACTGTCATTCTACAATGCACAACGACTGCACTGTGACTGTGTAGTTGAACGGCTGTCGTTCTACAATGCACGACGCCTGTGAAGTTGAATGACTGTCATTCTACAATGCACAACGACTGCACTGTGACTGTGTAGTTGAACGGCTGTCGTTCTACAATGCACAACGACTGCACTGTGACTGTGTAGTTGAACGGCTGTCGTTCTACAATGCACAGTGACTGCGTAGTTAAACGACTGTCATTCTTCAATGCACAACGACTGCACTGTGACTGTGTAGTTGAACGGCTGTCGTTCTACAATGCACAGTGACTGCGTAGTTAAACGACTGTCATTCTTCAATGCACAACGACTGCACTGTGACTGTGTAGTTTAACGACTGTCTTTCTACAATGCACAACGAATGCACAGCGACTGTGTAGTTGAACGACTGTCGATCTGACGAAGGGACCCAGAGCGGTACTGACACGCGAAAACATGAAATTTGGTGAGTGTTTCCGACGTGGCAGAAAAACCCTGTTTTTAATTTTATGAAACTAGGAAAACGCTCTGTTTGACGCGTGGATAAGCGAGCGCGTCCATATCTACGAACGTTCTGGCGAAAAGATCTCAAAGCTAATAAAAACAACAATTAACAACAATTTAAGAATGCACATTGCAAAAATTTTTCTAATAGGCAACACGCGTACGATTTTTTTTGTTAAACCAAACACTTAGTTTAATAGTATTAGATACAAAAAGTATATTAATGCAAGTCGCACGTAAAAAAGAAATTTTTAAATAGGTTTTATGTGGTCGCATTTATTGAAGTTTAAACTGGGGATCTGAAACGCGTACAGGTGGCTGTGACGCAATGGTTCTGTAGACTTGGCGTAACAGACCAATCGCTGAGGCGGTGAGCGTACAAAGTACAAACCCATGACGTCAAATCCACTCTACATGGCGGCGGCTCGTTTTTCGCGCCCTTTTATTTATCGTTACTAAACCAATTATTTTGAGGCATAGACTGATCCGTTTTTCAAAATTCAAAGACACAAAATTATTCAATGAGAGACAAGGTATTTAAAAATCGATAACAATTTTCATACGCGTGTTCCCTCCCGATATTGTTGAATGCAGTGCCATGTGCGTTGCTTAGAATATTCTTTGTCATGTTTTCGCCGCGGTCCGCCACCGTTACTAACAGTTATTGACAGACATAGAAATGTTATTTCTGCCTCTAATACGTATCCGATCGCGTCTAAATTAGTATATTCGTGACCGGAGAAAATGTTACTATAAGATAGCCACCTCACATTTTGCCGTTACTGCGTTTTAGAAAAATATTTTCGAGTAACTTTCGTGTAACTTTGTCAATATTTATCAGATCGCCATTAAATTAACGTATTCGTGACCGGAAAAATCTGTAGAAAAATCTGTCTATCTCACATTTTGCCGCCATTTTGTTTCAGAGAAATATTTTGCAGTAACCATGGTGTAACTTTGTAACTTTTTGAACGATTTTGCCTCAAAACTATACACCTTCAATCCACATCGAGGCTTGTGGATGGTCTAAATTTAAAGTTGATCGGACTTTCCGTTAGACCGCTATCGACGGACATATAAAAAAAAAAACAAACAAACAAACAAACAAACAAACAAAAAAACAGAACGAAGTGCCAAAAGACTCAAGTGGAAACGCTCGCTTCGCTCGCTTAATAATATATATATATATATATATTGTGACTGAAACTATATTGAAAGGTAAGGATGTAACACAGTTACGTAATTTACCATGTGATGAAGTTGTAGTGTATGATGTAAGATGCACGTTAAAGGTATGAATTACGGTGAAGGTTGATTTAGTATATATCACCCATACATCAATAATAATATAAATTATAGATGGATTGTCTAAAAGTAAGTAAAAAGCTTAAACGTGTCATGTCATGTTCCTTGAATATTCCTAAATTAAATGGTCCAGCTGCCAGCATACAACTTATAAAGATAATTGGACCAAAAAGGGTTGAGCGTCACTCCTCACAAAGTATGTTTTCGTTGATATTAACGCAAATTCGAACGTGCATTTATCAGCAACATATCAAGAAATAATATACTTAAGTTAAAAGGTTGTTACTTGATCCGCCATCTTGTAAAAAAATCATATGTTTATTATAAGGTTATTTTTTTTTAAAGAGTAATATGATATGCAAATATTTATTTGATTTGATACATTGAAAAAAATCGCTCATCTGTCAACGAGGAGCGTTTTCCTAGTAAAGATAATTGGACCAAAAAGGGTTGAGCGTCACTCCTCACAAAGTATGTTTTCATCGATATTAACGCAAATTCGAACGACATTGAAATGTTTGCTACAACAAAAAAACACATTTTCCCCAATCCATTTTTGAGCCCATACCATCATCAAAGTGTATGGCTATGTCAATAAATAAATTCAAATTTAGAGTAAATCAGTCTTGTCAAGACTGATTTTCAGCGGGCGACTTGAATTAAAGGTACTAAACCAACCCTGTAGGCTCCGAACACCATCGACGAGTGAGCGATGACCAATCAAAGATCGATATGTCAAATATGAATAATCAGTGTTTGGATAGTGGAGTGCGAAATAAACTACATTGTTGACTTTCACTTGCATGGTATATACGTACATGGTTGTTGAAAACAATGTTGGGTGCTTGGCACTCATCATCAGGGTTGTGACTGTACTCAACATCAGAAAAGGTATGAGATCGCGATATTATTTCTGCTTGAAATGCAGAAGGTGATTCCCGATTTTGGCAGTTAGTCAAATAGTACTGAACAGTGAAATCTATTGATACGATAGTAACCCATATTTTAACAGTGGCTTTATTTTATTTATAGCCTGCCCAATAAAACTGGGTTATGAGGACAATACTTCAAAATAATACTTTTGTGCACTCATAGCAAGGAGGCACATAATTGATGGTATAATGTCTCCTACTGAAAATCAGTTCTAGTAACTGAGGGCGTATCTCACCGCTCTGTTTTGTGAGCACTAATGCAGTGGACAAATGCAACAATTAATGACAATTCGTAATAACCATCATTAATTGTTGTATTAGTGCTAGTCAACTAGCGTCAAAATAAAGCATTGGGATACACCCTGAGTACAATAAATAGTGCTTTGTTTTTATTTTGTAATTGCTGCTTGCGAAGGCGGCATAGATATTATACATTTCGATCTGTCATGAAAAATCAACAGTGTACTCTATTTAAATTTGCAACATTTGGTATCTAATTAACAGGACAGTCAACGAATAAAAACGGAATACTGATACTGTCCAATATTAGCCAAATCAATATTTTTCTGCCAATTGTAGCAAAAAATATAGTTTCCGTACTATTTCCCCCCAAAACGTGATCTTTACTCCCTCCCCTCCGATAGGGAACTTAAGTACCAAAGGCGCGAAGTATTTCGGATCACAATTAATGATCTCTCACTCCCATAAGAAACAGAGTATCAGTCAACTTTGCACCGTGGTATCGCCGAAGGTGGCAAATATAACGTTAACGATTAGCACGACGAGAAAGCCCGCTATTTTCTTCATTGATTACAATTTAATTATTGTTGGTAGCTATCACGAAATTTAAGAGCGTTGGGAAGTAGTAATTTTACCGCAAAAACATGCGTCTAAACCACTCTTCACGTCCAAACCGATAATAGAATTTCTCTCCAATTTTAAGTCCTAGTACAAAAGTGTCAAATTGATGTCCTTCATTACGAAAACACGAGATATTAATCTTAAAAGAGTACCTATATAAAAATGATAGAATATACATTTGTACATATTGAAACTACATTGTAGAGATGTCATAGGGTACTCGGGTTACCCGAATCCAGAAATTACCCGAATCCATTTTTAGAATTCGAATCCTAAAAGGGTAGAAATATTTGTAAAAAATATATATATTTTACGCGACGATATTATGCGACTACTTTCCTTGAAGCTACAGGCTTGTGGGCGTGGCGAGCGGCCAGCTGGACCCGTATTATGTAATTTAATTCCTGTGTGTACGAAACGGATTCGGTCGGAAATCACAACAATTTCGGTCGATTGCGAATATGTAACATTTTTAGTGTCCAATACCGTCGGAAACGTATTCTGAGGTACCGAATCGGATTAGGTAACCTTTTATGCGCGGAAATCATATACGTACATAATTTAACTAAGTTTAAAAAGTTATTTTGAGTGCTAATAACATCGGAAACTTCACGGTGCGAAGTAAAAGACCATTTGCAAGCATAAGAATAAGATTTTGACAGGTGTAACAGTCTTTTGAACCCTGCAGTACCGATCCGATCACCCATTCCATTACCTGTACCCCTTCCCCTTACCTACCCCTACTGCCGCGATAAGCGAGGAGATAGTGAAAGATAGCGAGACAGACGAGGTCGAGAGTTCGACCCGTAAACATCGCGACGGCTGAGTCGGATTAAAAACACGCTTGGCTACATTGCGTACAGCATAGTAAGTGCGTGGACTAAGTGTATAGAAGCACTTCTCGCGGCACTTAATTGCATTTACTTTAATAGGATTGTCGAGTGCGTGTGTGCGTGTTGTTTAAGTTTTGGTATGTTGTTTATAGTGACGGTCGGGTACTGATAAAAGTATACCATTGGTAATCTAATACTCAGTGGCGCTCCACTGTACGTCAGTTCAAGTACCGAGTGAGATAATTAAATATTAGTACTATCGCTTAACTTCAGTGCCGCTAATCATCGCCCCATATCTTCATCACCGCCCCCCCCCCCCCCCCAACGATTCTCCAAGACATCGCTTCGAGATCGCCCACATCGCCATCATCCATCGCCACCCACCCCACTGGAAACATCGTTGACGACGTGCTGAGGAACCCGGAGGATGAGGGTGAGTACAGACAATCATCGTTTTATTTATTCATTGTTGATCACGGCCAAGTTAAGAGGCCTATTTATTGCCATTAATTATTCAGGCTAATTATAAAGTATCTAATGGACATTATCTTATGCGTTCAGACTAAAGAACGCTACGGAACTATCTACTTCAATTTATTAAGTAATCTTATTTATAATATTGTTGTTTAATTAGAACTTTATTGATCGGTGGAATACGCGTCACTCGCTCTCGCGACCTGCCGAGTCGGTGAGTCATCGGACCATCGGACGTTCATAACAGCACGCGGTATTGCGATCATATGGCTTTTGTTTTGATTTGTTAAGTTGAACTGGTTTTAGGGTTTTTTCATGTACTTACGTACGCCATATTGCCATATTTAACGTGATTCACATGTCAAAACGATGTATTTTAAAAATGGAAATTAACTATCAAAACACTATTTGTAAAAAAAAAAAAAAAAAAAAAAAAATAACACTGTAACTTACAGATAAATAATCAAATCATGTGTATGTGTTACGTACATAATCAATCTCGCAAAGGAATACACACAAAAATAGTGTGTAGAACAGCCGATCAGCTGTTCGCAAGAAATACCGGCCAAGCCCCTACAGCAGGGGTCGGCAACAAGCGGTCCGCGGGCCATGTACATGCAGGGCTAATTTGTGTGGCCCTTCACTAATTTATTTATTTATAATGAAATTGCAATTATTATTCCTAGTTTCCACAACTACTAGAAAAATTCAAGTTAATATCAACCATTACCGTGATTAGACATATAAGTAGACATATGTGTGGATATGTTGATTAAATTAATCAATTTTATAAATGCGCTCTTGTCTCTACAATACCGAATACGGAGAGTACAGAGAATTCTGCTCGACGCTGAAATCTGCCGTTGGACACGCCCACACGTATTTTAGGCAAAATATGTATCAAAAGATTCAAAACAGAACTATCGTGGGTTAAGAAAAGTTGCGATCCACATGTGCGTTATGATCGGA
Source organism: Isoperla grammatica (assembly GCA_945910005.1). Classification (NCBI taxonomy): domain Eukaryota; kingdom Metazoa; phylum Arthropoda; class Insecta; order Plecoptera; family Perlodidae; genus Isoperla; species Isoperla grammatica. The sequence continues at coordinate 49,719 of CAMDTW010000145.1, read as the reverse complement.
TTTACGTACATTTGAACAATATCAGGTAAAAACTTAGATTAAATGATCACCGATAACTACTTGCATGACGTTCTAAGCATATCTTGTACAAGACGCGTGCCCAACTTTAAGAAATTGGCGCAAGAACAGGGGTGTAATTTCTCGCACTGGAAGTGGCCCGGACCTATGGCCCCTTTTACATTACGCAGAACTGGCAAGTGGCCCTATACACAATTTAGTTGCCGACCCCTGCCCTACAGCTTTTGCTAGGCCTACTCTAAACGCACATGCATCACGTTTACCTCTTAGAGGTGAGGTCTATTCAAGAATCAAAGGCAATGGGGTTGTTGTTGTTCATATATATAATGTGTGTGTGATAGCTTATGTACTGCAGTAAATACTCTCTTTGCCATTCTTAATCGCAACCACTGTTTAATACGTATTTTAAAGTGACAGCTCTAGTTTTTGTTTGTTTAGGTATTTGGTTCCCACTTCCCAGCTTGAGGCGTGACTACGAGTGTCTGTCTTTTGATTGGTTACCGCCTCGGTGACTCAATCGATTCGTGATGTGACGGCACTACGGGGGGCAAGGGCAGTTTCCCCCCCAAAATTTATGTTTGCCCCCCGTTGCCCCCCCCCCCCCCGATCTAATTCATTGCCCAAAAGTGCTATTTTCATGGAGTTTGTAAAATAACAAAGTAATAATAGCGCCACTTGTATCTTATTAATCAGCTAGATTAATACCTTAATCAGCTAAATTGTAACTTAATGATGATCCGAATTTCCCTACCCTATGACATCCCTACTACGTTGTGTACAAATTTACATAATATGTTATCTTTTTGTATATGCTCTTTCAAGATTAATGTCGTATTTTCGTAATGAAAGTAATGTATTTGACACTTTTATACTCGGACGTATTATCGGTTTAGGCGCGAGGAATGTAAGTTTAGACGCATGTTTTAGCGGTAAGAGACGGTTATACAAATCCATGTTAGCCCCCGCGCATGCGCAAATGAATCACTTGAAAAAAAGAACAGCCTTATATTAAAGGCTCATCCACATTGAAAATTAACGTTAGCGGAACTTAACACCGTACCGTAACGTTTTCGATGGCTGTCCACATTAGAACTAAATTTCCTACGTCCACCTATCAGAGTTTGCCCGCTTGAATCAAGAATCTATCCTTATTTATTTTTGTATTCATTTACTTTTACATTCAGTATTGTTACACAATTCCTTAAACAACATGCAATACACATAAATGAATATCAAAATATCCCTAGCATCACGTGACTTTCAATACACATCGCTGATTGGTTCATTCTTACTGCAGAGTTACGGTACGGCACTAAGTATGGAGTTTGCAACCTTCTGTGCTACTGCTACTGCCGCAGTAAGCAATCACCTTGGGTTCTCATATCAGCCAATGGGAGTGTCTAAAACCTTAATTCTAACGTTACTGTTACTGCTAATTTTCAATGTGGATGGGCCTTAAACATATATTCAGTTTACTTTGGTGTGATTATTCATTATTCTCTATGTCAAACCGCGGAAAAGTTTTCAGTAAATAACTTACAAGATTATGTTTCTACTAATTTTGTGGTCGTCAACTTCGTATCAAGAGGGCGACACACGACACTATTGTGATTAGATAGGTCACCATCAGTGGCGTATACACGGGAGGGGGAGGGGGGGGCCCCATCCCCCCCCTTTTGCAATGGAAACATGGAAAATTACCGTTTACATTTCAATTCAATATACAGTATTTCAATAGACAGTATCAATTGACAGTATTTCAATAGACAGTTAGATGTTTTACTTTATAATTATTGTATATTATTGTAATAAAAAGCAAAAGCAACACGAAAAATATGCAAATTATTGATTGAGGTTCCTTTTATTAGCGGTGCTAAGGAAAAAATGTGTTGCCAGAAACTGAGTAATCTTGTTACAGTTGGCCGCTGTAAACGCACGGATTTGCACTAAAATGACCTTGACGAGAATTTTTTCGGGGGCCAAGCCCCCCGGAACCTCAATTATGTTTCGTCTCCACTCTCTATAATATGGGTTGAAAATCCCCCTTTCCCAGTTCCTGGATACGCCACTGGTCACCATCCATATCAATTCCTGCCATCGTAACAGATTTCAGTCAACATGTTTTTAGATCAATATGCAAAACTAATTTAATACGTGATAATCGGATAAGTCGAGGCGGACGAGTCTACGGACGCAGTTTGCATGTTTCCACCCTGCTACGAAACAAGTGCGCAATGTACGGGTACATCATAAATGTATATGTTTGTGGGTGTTCTGTGTACTTATGTAAGGTGTCGAAACATATAACAATAACGAAATGTCTTACCTTGCAAGAAAATACAAATTTGAACCCAAAAACTATACTGGAATAAGGCTGTTGCAGTGCAATTTTCGATACAAACAGAAATTCACAATTAATACCTGAAATAAATACACCGGTACAGTAGCGGCTTCAACGTAACCATATAAAGTTTGCATTAGTAATCATCCTCTAAGCAAATAAATAATCTAGAGTACAGAGTACTGTAGCACATGGACTACCCTATAGTTATAATACAGTCAAGCTTTGTAAGGGCATGTTTGAGAGTCCAAGAAAAAGTGGACATCATGAATGTGATGATGAGCATTTATCAAGAAATACGAAATTCTTAGGTGTTGCCTATTACAGTAATTAGGCAATGTATTAAATTTATATTTTACCAAAGAAGTAAATATAATTATGGCAAATACTCAACAGAGATATTAGGCAAGTCATGGGATAATCTTCCCAATTCCCTCAACGACGACCCCTCCCTTCCTTCATGTCACTGGGTGGGGGGGGGGGGGGGAGGAGGAAAGGACAGTAGCCCGTGGGGAAATGGATTCGGTACATAGTAAACTTCAACGAATAATTTGTACCTAACCAGTTTCTGTACCGTAAACTGAAAGAAGATGTTAGCCCAAGAAATGGAGTAGCACGCTGCTCCCTCAACCCGAATGTAAAGCTGGATAGGAGGCCAACAAATATATAGTACAAAAACATACATTTTGCAACCAACAAAATCTAAGACATAAAATATATAAATAAACAGGTTGTCTGAAAATACGAAGTATGAAGAATATTGAACAAACCATGCTTTGCCAGAGCGTAGACGATTACACTACACTAGTTATTCATCATTTATCAAGGACACCTTCCTGCCTCCCGAGATGATGCATTTAAGGTAATTCCTGCCCTAATTTACATTTTCAATCATGAATAAATACACTGTATGGAGTATTAAATATATGCTTTTTTAAGAAGATCGAAAGATTTTAAAAATATATTTGGTTGAGGCATACGATAATTAAAACCGGCATTGTGAAGAATAAAGTAAACACGGCTAAACATCTAGGAGTGAACCAAATACATATTTAATACGTGATTATTTTTTGTATAGACCTTACCCTCACTAGAACAATCTAAGGTCAAGGTTTTGAGATCAGGTTTTGTATTTGAGTTTTGTGTTTGAGATTAGATTTTGTATTAAAGCAAAATACTTAAATTTCATGCACTGCAATTTTTTTTCGATAAACAACAAAACAGATCCTAGAAGACAATATTTTACAATCAAGTAATTACTTTAAAAGACTCAGGCCCGAATGCATAATTCACACTCAAGCCCTCCTCAACTCAGCCTCTCCTCAGCCTCACCTAACCACCTATCACAGAGCCGTCCACATGACAATGCCGTTCTGTGATTGGTGGTTGGGCGAGGCTGGGGAGAGGCTGAGTTGAGGAAGGCTTGAGACTGGACTATGCATACGGACCTAAGTGACCTTAGATTATAGCGCAGATAAGGTGAATACAACAAAATCTGAACTACCGACCGTATTTACTCGAATATAAGTCGCACCCCTGTTTTAGATGTCTAAAATCGAAAAGCTGGTTTGCCTGCACGTATAAGTCGCACCTGTTTTATGTTAGTGTAGATAGATAAATAGCTCAAAATTAGAAATCGAATTAAAATACACAGAAATGTTAATTAGGCCTGTGCTTTTTATAAATGCACTAGGTAGCCTTCACATCATGGGAAACAGGAATTGATTAATGGCTATAGAGGCGTGCACTATGGATTAGGTATGAAATAAGGTAATTTGGTATTAAATGAGAAGGTAAGTAACCCCTCGACATCACGATTTGGGATTCAAGAGCACTTCTATGGCGCCTTATTGTGTAGTAGGTCGCGCGGTCCTTTTTATGTGGCACGCCATAGCGTGAAGAAACATGAGTCATAGACGCCCGGCCGGTTCCGGTTCTCCGTGACCTTGACTGTCTCGTTGTCGAGGGTTGCCCGATTGCCGTTATCGTCAGAAAACTTGAATGAAGAAAGCTTGAATGCAGCTGAATAAGACGCTCGCGACTGCCTTCCAGGTTACAGTTCAATGAAAAGTGAAAACTAATAATTGGAAGTAGGGAAAACAAAGATGCAATGCGCGTTCGGGGTTGTTTGTTGTGCTCTAATTGGCTAACTATTTTTCTCGTCTTTCCTATTCTTCGTCGTATGAAGTAAAAGCTTAGTGACATTAATGTCTAGCTAAAATAATTTCTTACAAAACCCCCAAAAAGTTGCATGCGAATATAGGTCGCACCCCAGTTTTTTTACTTTAAATTTTCAATTCTTTTGCGACTTATATGCGAGTAAATACGGATGTATGTGGGGATGTGGCTTACATGAAGGTGTTTGTCATACTTTTCATACACCCATATGGCATATAGTACCATACAGTTCCACCATAATGGTTTTGACACTTTGTGCATGGGGTGGAATCACCTAAATGGAAATAACCCAAATTCATGCAGTGGAGGGGAGCGGGCAGTACAGGCAGTACATCACGATTAACTTGGTGATTTTCAGTGCAAAGTTAATTATCTAGTTTGTAAAGATTCTATTCGGTGTAGTCTCTAGTAACTAGTAGAATGTAAGTGGACGGAGCTTGGCATGTAGACAAAGTGAGAGGGAAGAATGACAGCCTGCGTTCGGGAAACTGAACAACTTGTAAGGGAAATTTCATTGACCAAAAACGAGCAATTTCCGTCCCTGTTCACCACACTAGCTGTCCATTTGATGTAGGGTGACACAACTTCTACTTGTTTGTGACTTTAACAATAGTCAATACCTATATATCTACAGGTCGACAAATAAATCCAATGGAGATGATACCCGGCTTTAAAAACGTCCTTAACATATAAATAATTTATGAGTGGACAGACATCATGCGTGGCAAGCATGTTGTTAAAAAAAAAATGCCAATAATGAATTCTAATTAGTATTGTACATTGTACTCAAGGGGAATCGGATCTTAAGCTTGAAAAATGCTTAACAAAGTTTGACTGTATACAGAAATACAATACATTTTCTTTCAAATGTATCTGCAAACCCACCCGTTATCGGTACAAGTTTAGATACAGGTTCAAGCCGCTACTGCATCAGTACATGAACAATAACGCCATAAGATACTGTATGACTGAAGAGCTGTAAGCATTCCTACCCAGATAATATGCAGTATGCCCCTGCAATACAGATGACTGCGGTATGGACTAAACCTTACCCGCGTGCCATGTGTGTGGCAGACTGCGATATTCAATCGACTGTTGTGTTTGCTTTTATTCTTCTGAAGATAACTTCGTAGACCAGTGTATAATAATAGCACAGATAACTAATTATGTGATAATAGTTTACCGGATATTTCATAAGTAATTTACTAGATTAGAAGCTCGCTTGCTTGAGCATACCCGAGGTAGGCACGACTGCTCGTGTTCTTCGTGTCATACGGTATCCCATAGTTACAACAGAATTCCAATGATCTGCAGGGCGGTTCTGTATGAGCGACGATAAGTTTATCAGCGGTTTTGGTCATTCATTACTCAACGCGAATGCAAGGCGGTGATTGGCTCATCGCCTTCTTCTAACAACCGAAACCGGTGAAGCACCTATCGTTGCACATTCAGAATCGCCCTGCAGGAGCCAGATTCATATAAGTTTTATCACTAGACAGCATAGTTTCAATATCACAGGTCCAGGTTTCAAAGATGATCCCAATATGCCAGCAACTTTACAATCCACCAAACATGTTGGTTATTGCGCTGTAGCTTGACACGTGAGTGTTTATTACTTGTGAAAATAACTTCTTTGCGGTTATAGAAACTTATAACTGTGTCTTATGAAGCCATGACGTCACCGGTAATGATAATATTATATACAATAGGGAATATTTCACATTTCCCGATATTGGTTCAATCATATGATATACATAAGTCCTTATCTACAAATACCAGCAACATACTTTTCCCATTTCAAAATGTCACAGTTCGATTTTTATAACGTTACAAAGTTTGACATGTTGCCTTTCCCGCACTTTTATTGTGAAACGGATGGTTACGTAACTGACTAAACTTCAGTGTTTATGAATGAATTTGCCAATCAACCTCTTGCAACACTACACAATTATCGAAAAAACAACGTATTCATTGTTGTCCGATCTCTGCACAAAATTACTATCAAACACTGAAATAATGTTACATTTATTACAAATAATCATACCATTGGTGTAAATTAATTGCTAGACACAATTATAATTCATTTTGGAACCGAATAACAATATAAATACACTCATTTTAGTGAGATATTCGGCATAAATACGATCTTTGATTATCTTTGCGTGATAGGCTGATTGATATTAGTCAGTTCTGACGTCATGACCTGTTTTTCCCACCATAATTATTTGTGAAATTTTCAGCTTATTTTCTTGACTGAAAATATTTACGAAAATGGGAAAATGAAATAGTTTTAACATTTACATCTCTGATCACAGTACCTAGTACCTATCATATGTAAATGTTAAATACCAGATTGTCGTGTAGACTAGCTGAAAGTTCCGGTCGATGGGCAGCTCTCTGCTGCCGTGTAGTTCCAGTACCGCTCACCTCAAGGCGTTAGTTCGAGTTCCAGTCGAGCAGAGTGCATGAAGACTGTCCACCTCCACTGTCCACCCACCACGCTTGTAGCGTACCGGTTCATGTGTAGATCCTGATGCATAGAGATGATAGAGTTAAGTTAAGATTAGGTCAGATAAGATTGAGAGGTAAAGCTGTAGGTAAGAGTGAGACAGGTTAAGTTCGACATGGTTTGGTTTCATTAGAGGTTGCAGTACACGTGGCAATATGGCCGCCAACAGCCATGACGTCAGCTGATTCCTGAGTATAAAGAACACAAAAAGCCTGTTTATATGTACGGTATCACAGTATCAATGGGATGGGGGGCCCACGTGTAAACAATGGAAATTTAAAAATCACACAAGGCCTACCTCTGTGACAGACCGCTGACCCCAAGGCGTTGGTTCATCTTCTAGTCGAGCAGTGATAGCAGCCAGCTGTGTCAGCATGCTTAGTTCCAGTACCGCTGACCCCAAGGCGTTGGTTCATCTTCTAGTCGAGCAGTGATTGCAGCCAGCTGTGTCAGCATGCTTAGTTCCAGTACCGCTGACCCTAAGGCGTTGGTTCATCTTCTAGTCGAGCAGTGATAGCAGCCAGCTGTGTCAGCATACTTAGTTCCAGTACCGCTGACCCCAAGGCGTTGGTTCATCTTCTAGTCGAGCAGTGATTGCAGCCAGCTGTGTCAGCATGCTTAGTTCCAGTACCGCTGACCCCAAGGCGTTGGTTCATCTTCTAGTCGAGCAGTGATTGCAGCCAGCTGTGTCAGCATGCTTAGTTCCAGTACCGCTGACCCCAAGGCGTTGGTTCATCTTCTAGTCGAGCAGTGATTGCAGCCAGCTGTGTCAGCATGCTTGGTTCCAGTACCGCTGACCGCAAGGCGTTGGTTCATCTTCTAGTCGAGCAGTGATAGCAGCCAGCTGTGTCAGCATACTTAGTTTCAGTACCGCTGACCCCAAGGCGTCAGTTCATCTTCTAGTCGAGCAGTGATTGCAGCCAGCTGTGTCAGCATACTTAGTTCCAGTACCGCTAACCCCAAGGCGTCAGTTCATCTTCTAGTCGAGCAGTGATAGCAGCCAGCTGTGTCAGCATACTTAGTTTAAGTACCGCTAACCCCAAGGCGTCAGTTCATCTTCTAGTCGAGCAGTGATAGCAGCCAGCTGGGTCACTGCATGAAGACTGTCCAACTCCCTCATACTGTTGCACCATAGCACAGATAACACATTCTTGTCTTTTATCTGTGACCGTAGCTTGTAGCGTACATGTGTACATCCTGCTGAATAGAGTAAAGTTAAGATTAGGTCAGATAAGGTTGAGAGGTTAAAGGAGAAGGCAGGTGAAAATCGACAGCGCTCTCGTATTTATTTTTAATTACTAGAATATTTTTTAAGAATAATGGCACTATCCAACATAATTACAAAAAATCTAGTGCTGAGCTACACGCGTTCAAAGAGCCGGCCGAGCACGCCGCGAGAATGCACGAGCGCGGCCCGGCGCTGTGCTGCACTGTCACTGTAGTGTGACTATACGGTACGTGAAGGCCCAGGGGACACTACATTAAATCTCCGTATTAACCCCCATCCACAACGTTAAATATATTATCAAACCCGTATCAATACGAGCCAGACCAGAATACACAGATGCAGAATTGCTGGAAAGTGAAGTAGTGGGGTGACAATGGATGAATGTGTGAATGGATGGGTGGATTGTTCTAGTAGGGCGGGTTTGGCTTTGGCTGCATGGTGTAGGCCTAAGTGCTATGAATGCAGCCCTATGATACAAGATTGCGAAAGTTTTTACTGCCCGGAAAGTAAAATAATAAACGTTGTCCGAGGAAACTTGGCGAGTGAAACTTTCACCGATGCATTCGTTCACCAAGTTCTGTCGTTGGACGCGCTATTGTTCGAAATCACTTGATTTTAGTCTCAAAAAACAAAATGAAGCAAAATACTTCTCTGTATATTGCTAAACAAATCTTAACCCCACTCTATAAGTATTATTTTGAAATTATAATTGAATTTATTGTAATATTTATTGTAAATATTCAATGTAATTAATTGAATATAATTGAAATTATTTTGCTACTGGTAGGGTGGCCTCTGTTACTCGCGCCCTAAAATCGCATTTTAAGCCATTAAATGCAATGCAACCCCAAAAAATTGTTACGCCTTTCTGCGGGGCTTCGCCCCAGACTCCAGCTGCGCCACGCCACCTCGTGCGGGCCCCCCGAATTAAACCCAGCATCCCGGGCCTTTTTATCCCAGTCCGCCCGTGAGTTCTAGTGCAATTACCAATAACATTACAATGAAATTTAATTCTAGTAATTTTAAAATTAAATTAAAATCAATTAAAATCAATTATTCAAAATTATTAAAAACGTTCGATTTTTTTCGACGGATCCAAACATTATTTCCTAGTCAGAAACAATATGAATGCACGCCCTACAAAGGTGATGTTGGGCAGTTACAAACAAAAATAAGAATAATTAACGTAATGTTGTTAATTAACGTTATCCTGCAAACAAAATTCATTCTTATGAATTGAAACAGTTCTCAGCTGACATTTTACACACAAAAAAGTTTTCAAACATCGACATTCGACACAATAACACCCGCGTGCCAATATTCGGTCGGCTAAGTCGCTTGCAAGCAATTCATGCGGCCAGCGGAAAAAGCAGATTGAAATCGGGACAAGACCTAATTAATCATCATCATCGTTAATCGCCATATTCTCACAATAAATGTGGTTATTAATAAGTGGAATGGTCCACATTTACTCGTCCACATTTGTACTCGTAGCAGATCGACAATGGAACGTGTACTGGGTCTTTCTATGATGTGTCGTTTACGTGATGTCTTTCATTTTCGACCGGGGAGTGGAAACTAGCAAATAGAAACTCTTGTTGCCCATGTCTACAGATTACCCCTCACCCTCTTCTTATGTTATCGTGCGCGTGGATACCCCGCCGGACAGACTAACTAGTCTTTGAACTCCAGACAGTAGCATTCCGCCCCTCGCCCCCTTCCATACTTCCCACAAGATGATAGCGGCGTCGCTCCGTCTGCAACGGTAGACGAACGGAGGCGACAAAAGCAGTGGCGTAGCGAGGTTTGTAGGGGCCAGGGCCATGTTTTTAAATCCCCCCCCCCCCCCCACCCCCCAGCAGACAAACACATGAAAACGTTGACTTATAGAGGATATGCAGTCTCCATTGTAATTAATTAGTATCCCTATAACTGGACACACAATTATGAAAGAATAAATAATAATCGGCAAGCGAAATGTCATTCTCGCCGGCCAGTGTGTTGGCTAGGTCAAGGTGAGCCTGGCTCATATTTCTGTATGCGTCAGAACTCTTAGAAGTTTAAAGGCGGAGAAAGAGATTCGCGTTTCGGTATGACAGTGCATTCCATGTTAAAAATAGCACACAATAATTATGTTACTCCAATTTGTGTTTTCACTACCCATTGCAGCCACATTATTGTTGAATTGTTGTGTTACTATTGTACGGTCGCGCCCCTTCGCGCCATAGTAGCTAAACTAGCTATGCCCCTGGACAAAAGGACACTCGTCTCGGCCCGGGGTAGAATAGTGACTCTGCTAATCGTAAGAGGCGACGAAAGGAGACCCTGTCCCTTTCTCCCCACTGTCCCACTGAAGATTTCTCCTCCCACTTCACCCTGCTCGCCCTTGCTGGACTTCCTTATGACGACCACAGCATGTGCAATGGATTTGATTCGGACATAGGGCACTTTTCATCTTCATATTTCACCCACTCATCGTCTCGATTAGCCGAAGTAGCAAAATATGAGACGTAAAACCGAAATATCATCATCACGAAACACTTTTAAACGGTGTCCTCTACCGCCACCAGAAAACTAATAGTAGGCCTATGGTAATTGATAATGATTTAAAGAAGCATTTAAATGTATTTTGTAAGTTGGTCTATTGGCAATGGCAAATACCAAAAATGTGTGTACAACCAGCTAGGACTGGGCTTACCTGTTCACTGTTGTCTTGTAAAGTCTTACTCTTGTCTTGTAAAGGGCAGGACACGAGTACGACTGCACTAGGGCGTAGGTACTTCTGAACCACATAGAAGATTCAATTGTTGCTTAAATCTGCAAAAAAATCACAAATATTTCAGCTAGGCGGTAGGTAGACTGAAAATTTCAACCAAATCCGTCAAGCCGTTTGAACTGTGTGCGACGAACAAACTTTGTACACAAACACACAAAGCGCCGATCGAGTTGAAATCAAAGATTCGCTACGCTCATCTAAAACGTTGACAAAATGAATAAGCTCACACGCGTACAAACAATGGAGCCATCGGTAATCTGTTGAATGAAAATTTGGTTGAAATACAAAATCGAAACAAAACTTGGATGCCATGATGTTGCCCCAAGCATGCAGAAACTAGGCCTGTTCGAAAAACAGACGTGTTTCAACAAGTTTATTTTTACTCAGCGGCACCATCCCCGTCGTAAAGCGTAAGGCCTCCTTAAAAAAACATGAGAATGCACATTAAAATGTTCTAGTCTTGAATTGAGGCCTACCTTGAAGTCTTGAACTCGAGATGCCACGAGCTAAACGAATAACAAATTTCAAGAAAATCAAGAATGTTGATCATTTTCTTTCGCGATTTAATTGGCTCGTAGAATAAAATATTCAACACCAAAACTTCTTCACACCAAAGTAAATGTATATCACTATCACTTGGAAATGCTTTTAAAGAGATGACACCTTAAAGGGATAGTCAGATGAAGAACTAAAAAATCACCAATTAGTCATTAGTCCATGAAATTCAGTTATGTGTAAAATACAATTGATATAGGTTGCTTCAATGCAAGAAAAAAAATAGTGAACAATTAGCTATTCTACAGATTCCCTTCGGCAGCTCTTGCTGCATTTTTCTTCTAAAGCGTAGTGTAACTGTATCGGTTCTGAGGTCGCTGGCGCCTTCCCGATAGACAAAGAACTCATTGTGTTATACGAGACCTGCCCGCGCTCCGCGAAACACTCGACGACTGCGGACAGTACCGCTCAAAACAGATTGCAACTTTTCTACACATCATGTCACAAAAAAATTAATTGCAGGGTATTTTGTAGAAGTAAACGTTCGTACTAAGAAGCATGTTATCGGTAGAGAAACGATGCACATTAAACCTCCTGATCGATTTTTGATCAGTGCCCTATTTTAGCGGTGGTTTTACTTTCTCAAGGCAACATTTTTTTTATATGGGAATTACCATGAGAAAAGTTGCTCGGTGCTACTTAGTAGCACCAAACCAAATAATCGCGTTTTCTTTAATTTTTTTAACCGCCTGCTTTTAAAGTATGGTATCTTTTAGTCATGTTTTTTATATTTAAAGGTGGACATCTACAAATGGTAGTTCTTTAGTTTTTCACCCGACTATCCCTTTAAATAAAGTGTGATATAAGGCGATAAGTTACTCTGCATTGAAAATTGAAACAAAACATGTTTGCAGCCGCGATGTAAATGATAACGCAATATTGACAAGGGTTGCGGGACGAGCTGCAACAAACAGCAGCAGCACTGACAAGGACTGCGGCACATCGCTGCATTTCGAAAGGAGAATCTAGTCGATCGATCGACGCCGAGAGTAAAAATCGTGGGGCTCGAACGTAAATTCACATGATTAAAATTAAATTAAAATCAATTGAAATCAATAATGCCAAATTATCAAAAACGTTCGAATTATCTTAACAGACCCCAACATTATTTCCTAGTCAGAAACAATATGAATGCTCGCCCTACAAAGGTGATGTTGGGCAGTTACCAACAAAAATAAGAAAAATTAACGTAATGCAGATTAACATCCTTGTTAGCGTTATCCTGCAAATTAAAATCAAATGTTTTCCTTATAAATTTAAAATAGTTCCCAGCTGACATTTTACACACAAAAAAGTTTTCAAACATCGACTCGGAGAAGTAACGGTATGCAGTGCACTACTGCTGTGTAAAGTAAAATAGACAAAGCGGGCACGCCCGGAGTCTTGCCCCCCAGTTTTGCCTCGCAGAGAATTTTTGTATGATGTTTTGTCACGAACACGTTTAAATAAATGACTTTAGGGAGTGGTCAAGGGGTCGAGGAAAATAAAACGTGGACTAAAATACAACGTTTTTTGTGGAAAAACCACAAATTGAAATATTTTACTTTATACAAATGTTGGATGAGCAAATATGAATAAAAAGTAGAAGAAAACGTTCAACATAATCCGTCAACATGCATAAATCGGCATACCGTCGTATTCTTAGTATCAGTGAGTGGTTAAAATGAGCCGGTATGCATACCGCTACTAACAATGCCGGCCGTATGCCATACCGGCACTTATTTTGAATCAAATGTTTTTATAAAGTAAGTGATTACATTTTTGTTTTTTTCCCCACGAAAGTATTATTTTAGCACAGTTCCTCAATCTCCCGAATCCTCCAACAAAACACCCTAAAAAATTCCATGCGGGGCAAAACTGGTTGCCGCGCTCCCCAGACCGAGGTCTACTTTACACAGCAGTAGAGCATACCGTTACTTGGTACAGCTGATACCACCTGCATTATCTACTTGCGACTTGCGAATGCGAAACATTTACCCCTTCCCCCCTAGACACAACCAGACTAGCCGAGCCTCTCCTCTCGACCAATGAGTCATCGCAGTCTCACTGAGGGAACTTCTCCAGTTCCGGGTACATTCGCTCTAGATAAAACTGGATACGGCCAAGTAAGCAGTTCTTGTACGAGACAAGACAAGACAAGACACAAGCAACATTTCTATTTTGGCAACGAGGCCAATCGAAACAATGGGTGGGTTGGGTGTAGTACGACATAACATAACTCCCATGCCCAAACCAGGATTCGAACCACGATCGCACGACAACTGTGTGGACGAAAGTGAACGTATGCAACAAGTGAGCAGGGTTTGGAGGGGGTAAAAGTCTGTCTGTCTTGTGTACCTGTCTGCGAGTGCGGTAGACATGCCATACTGCTCATAAGTATTGCCTTATACAGACAATACACAAAACTCGCAGCATCAAGAATATTAGACCATGACTCGATTTTCCCTTTGGATACAATTGTGAACTCACGTGAATCGGAACGTACCGGATTCGATTCCAGCCACCGACAATCACGTCAAGTGTTTTCCTAAGTCATAAGACGAATGCTAGGATTGAGTTCTACAACAACCGACTGTTCCTTATCTGCACCCTTATCAGTGCTTAATTTCTAAAATATTAAGTGGGCGGACGTTCGCCAATCTTCTTCTTTGGCTGGCGCGGGGGGGGGGGGGTCTGACTGTAAACTTAATTTTTCTTTTAAAATTAAGTTAAATTACCTCGATTCTATTAAAATAAGACACCCACGAAATAAAGTCGGATCGGATGAGGCAAATACAATGACCGCATCTGAACCTCTACATGGAGTGGACAAGCCTACATAAGGAAGCGACGCACCACAGATAACAAATTATCTGTGGACGCACTGTCTGGAGCGAAAGGGCTGGGGGGGCACTCAGGTCCCAGGCCAGCTGTAACCTTGTTTAGGCGAATCCTACTGCAACGAGAACCCCCCCTCTCTCACTCTCTCAATACTTCCTACTTTCTTACTTCTGGATGATAATAATAATGTTTGTTTGATTAACGTATGAAATGGTTGGATGGCAGAAAATGCCTCAGGGGCATTAATCCCGCCATAAATAAAGACGCTATCAATCAATCAGTCAGTCAATCAATCTCTCTCTCTCTCTCTCTCTCTCTCTCTCTCGCTCTCTCTCTCTCTCTCTCTCTCTCTCTCTCTCTCTCTCTCTGGGGTCGTCGATTGAAACATGTCAACTAATTAATCGCGGAAAAGAAATTAAAATGTAATCTTGAGTATCAGCTGGTTCTGTTAACAACGCGTAAATGTACGCGCATCGCCAAACTAATTTTAGACAGGATTGCTTCAAAACAGTTTAACGATTATGAAGATGGGGGTCAAGTTTTTCGTCTACCTACGATTTACTTCGAATTATTTGAGCCAATAACCCCCCGGGTACTTTTCACAGGATTAGGCTACGTGCCGGTACCAGTACCAGGCTTCCCTCCTCCCTTTCTCATCATCGCAGTACACTAAATTAGCACTCTAGTGCAGGGATGGCGAACCTTTTTTGGCTTGAGTGGCATTATTTACAAATCATTGAATTAACTCTGTTCAGGCTGCCTAAAAGGACCATTCAAATTTTAAATGAAATTTTATTATAGCTTTTTGAATAATTATAATGTTTGGTGGGGAACAAATTGCCAGTGTATAATGTGTGGGGGGGAGGGGGGGGATTGAGTCTTAACAACAATAGTATGAACGTTCCAGAAAAGGAAAGATTTGGGCCAAATCCCGCCGGAGGCCAAAATGTCCTAAATGTCTGGAAAATGCCTTCGAGGTGTGGTCACTTTGATCCTGATACAATATATTGCACACATTTCTGCGTGCCAGCCAGAAAGTGCCATTGGTTCGCCATCCCTGCACTAGTGAGACCTCGTTCGAAAGTCTCCCTGGCAAAACGGAACCGTTGCGAGTTGTTCCACCCTACAACCCGTTATCTGTGGTTCCACCATTCAAATAAATACCCGTCAAAATTAAAATAATAGTTTTGCACAGATAGAAATCGCATAAAGAATGCAGTTTTAATTACTCGCACTGTTTTTTATGACACTTGCCATTGTAAACTTAAGTTTCCTGCCAAAACGGAAGCGTTGAGAAATTAAATTACACGGTAGGCACGTAGGCCTACTTGTTCCATCATTCAAATAAAGACCGGTCAAAACTAAAATAATAGTTTTACACATAGAAATTGCACAAATAATGCAGTTTCAATCACTCGCAGTGTTTTTATGGCTTTTAGTATTGTAAAATGTTAGGTTTCCGCGTTTTTAATAGATTATTCGCACCGGCACATCTTCAATGAGCAACTTCTTGGCGGCCATGTTTTAAGTTTGGAAAATTCAACATCGAGTAATCGAAACGACCTATACTAGAAAACCATGGATGACACACACCGGTAGCTACCTTTTCGGCAGCCATGACACAAAAGTACTTGTTGCCTAATCCTGTTATTTCAGTACCTTCATAGAATGAAATACAATTTTAAGTGAAACTCAATTATAATAAAACGAGAAACATACCGAGGGGACTTATTTTCCTGGTTTTTCCGTTTTTCGCGAAGAAATGAAAACGGGAAACCGCCAGTAGTCCGACAATCTGACAAACTACAACAAACACAACAGTCGGTGGTTCGAGTAAGTTTTCGTATGTATCCGCGCGCAGGAACTCGCAAGGACTGCAAGGAATCATATTGTACTACCAAGGTTGCGTTCCGTTACATGCTGGATGTACTGATCCAGTGCGCCAGCTTACTGGATGCATTCCGAAACATGCTGCCAGTGACTACTGAGCGTTCCCTTACTTGCTATCCCAGCATCTCCAGTGCACTGGAAGTACTGGCCCTTTTTCACGCAGTAGCCCCAGTAAAACTTGGAACTGTCATGGCGTCGCACCAAACTATAACATACCAGTGGCACGAAATATCGCTGGTTTGTCCAGAAACAAACGAAGTAGTGAAATTAGTAGTGAACGACATTGAAAAGGAGCGTCTGGAGAAAGGTAAGAATGTTTTGTATATGCTATTGGACGTATATTTCTCTTGGCAGGGTGCAATTAGTGTAGGCCTAGGCTGACAGTTATAGCTTACGACTATTTTCGCGCCGTCTTCTATACTGTTGTCAGTGCTCTGCAGGTGGATGCTCGTTCCGTTTCTTAAGCCTACTGGCTCGCGCTGGCTCACGCCGGCGCTCACTGGGTCCCAGCAGTCCCAGCATGTAACGGAACGCAACCCAAATAAGAAAACATTCGTTACTCGCCACCAAATTTGTTGGCGCAAGATTTGAATGAATTATTGAATTAATTAATATTAAATTAAATATGCGACACAGCGATCCACGTAATATTGATACAATTTGAAAAAGTGTCATAGTTTTATCTATTAATTATTATTATTATGATGATGTTTATTATAATTTTGTATTATTATTATATTATTTATTTTCAATTTCAAGGTATATTTCTCCTTCTTTTGGCCATGCTATTTATCGAGGTATTTATATTGGTATTTAATTTGTATACATAATGAGGAGTATTGTATAATATACTCCTTATCTCATCTTTGACATAATTATTACCTATGACTCTCTCCATGATTTTAGACCCTAATGAGGTTAGTGAGATTGGACATTGGACTATAATTCCCCATCTTTCTCTTCTCTTCCCCCCTTATGTATTGGCGTTACCACAGCTTCTTTCCAGTTCTTGGCCTCCACCCTTGTTGTGAGGGACTCCTCCATTATCACCTTTAGAAAACCTGCCACCTCTCCAATAACCAGCTTCAGGAACTGCATTATGTCACTATGTGAACGGAACCCAGTTGTGGTCATGAAAGTTATGACGTTGCTGTTGCAAGGTGAACTTTTAATAAGTTCTGTTGTGTATTCAAATATAGCGCCCATGCTTGGCAGGCGGTGTGTACGAACTGTAAAACGAGGGGGCGTAGAAGGTTCGAGTCCTAGGTCGAAGATTGATTCAATGATTGTACAAGTCCATTGTGTATAGGGCAAGGGCCGAACCTTAAATGAACGCTAAATAGGATGATACATCAGTACCCAACAAAGTCAAGCCCACTGACTAGCCTAGAACCTCCCACGCCAGCGGGTCTCACACACCGCCTGCCAAGCTTGGGCGCGGGATTTGAATACAACAAATTCCATTTTACAAAAAAATCATGTAGGCCTACATCGAAAACAAATAATCGACAAAGTATTACTAATTCCCCATACGGGTAAAAACTGCACATCAATTTAGCCTACCCCTCAATATCAATATTCCCTAGTAGCACACGTTTTTGTGCCTTCTATAGTAGTAGAAGTAAAATACAAATTTGTTTTACATTGTGTTTTTAATTTAGACTTAATTCACAATTTTGCTTAAAACATTTTCATTGTTAATTTGTGACAAATACCACGCTACCGTATGCATGGGTAGGCGTGTGTGGGGAATAGTAATTCTGTTTTCGTGGTCACCGTGATCGGAATAGAGGCTAGCACGATACGAACCCTAGAAGAACAGACAAACAAGAATTATTTATCTGTGCTAGAAGTGTTAAGGCCCAACCACAATTGATGGCATCGTAATTGTAATCGGGTTCGCAATTGTAGAAATATGATTAACCATTACAATCCATTTCGACGTTACGATTTTGTTGTGAACAGCGCCATAAGAACAAAGCAAGTTAACTCTTTCACAATTTCCGGATTACAATTACAATCACGATGCCGTCAGTTCTGGTTGAGCCTTTACCCACTTCCGGCAGTGTCGCGATGACCTAGGGAAACTATCTCGCGGGCACCGATGAATACGGAGAGAATAGTGAAGTCATACGGTTCGGAAGGTCTGGCTAGCCTGGCCCTACGCGGAACCTTATGTAAGATTAGAATCTCTGCTGCTTGGTCTACGCAAGCGTTGGTCCAGTCGTACAGACACCAACGTGTTTTTAGGGGATGACCAGACGTAGGGTGCACGTCGGGGAACACTGTCCAGAGTTCCTGTCGTGAGTGCCCCTATCTGGACGGCGAGCGGGCGTTCTACGAATTGAATTATCCGCGCATTGTACGGTTCCGTTGGCTGCTACAAGATAGGTTCGTTCATTTGTCCAGTTCGTAACTGTTCGGTAACAAGTTGGGACACAGCGGAAACGCGTCATCGAACAGGAAGTTGGCCGAGTCTAGTGCGAAAAAACATGTGTTCTGCCTTCACACAAATGAACACCAATCTAGTCAGAGACACCTGTTAATTTTAGGTTAAAACGGTCTTTAAATTAAATAGGGCGAAAGATAACTGAATTAATCTTTGGTAGGGCCTAAGCCAAGTTTGTGTCTTTGTGATGGTTCAATTAAACGTATGAGATAAGCAACGAGAGTACGGGCGTCTAGGCTTAAATGAGGTTAGGTAGGCCTATTGGACTAAATAAACGTTAAATACGACCCTATTCAATTAGACGACGGACATGTTGTAATCTGCATTAAAATGTATATTAATTAACAAGTTACCGCTATGTATAATTTGTATTCCCGCTCTACATCTTGTTCTGCTCAACTCACTCCTCTTTTTCATTCCGGACAGTTCGAACATGTTCGGCCTGTTTGCAAACAGTTGCCGGCGGACAACTGAACACCACCAGAACATATGTTTTTTTACAGATGAACAACGAACACCCTGTTCGGACTGTTCGAGACTGTTCGGAACGGACAAATGAACGAACCTGATGAAAGCATGGTGGAACCGAGCGCGGACTTTTCAAACGGCTCGAATGTTTTCGTGGTCACCAAGATCATAATAGCGGCATAGCATGATACGAGGGTGTTGAATGTTGAATACCACAAGGGCGTAGTTATATGCTGGTGTTTTTTAATGTTGCATCAGGCTATACGTAGGGTCAACTAGTCTCACGGGGACCCGCCCGCACGGTCTTTGACACAATTGGACGCTAGATAAAAAACACATCTTGTTATTTCAATGCTAGAAAAATTTGGTAACTTTGAAATTAAATTTGTATAACTGTACCCAAAATCGAATTTACATTATGCTTTTTGTTCACCACTGAAATTACTACCATCTATTATTGTTGTTGTTGCAGCTGGCTCCTATTGGTCGGTGCCATGTATTTTTCCGTCTTCAATCCTCCTTTCTTGCTTCCCCTCACTTCTCCTCAACTTCCTCCCATCCCTCGTGCTTCCTTACCGCCCTGTACATTTTCCCCAGGCGGTCCCTCTTCCTCTGTCCTCGAGTGTCTCTCATTCAAGCCCACTGACCAATTCCGTTACACTCTCATACTCCCTCATCATCCTACCATCCTCCTTCCTATCTTCTCCCATCTCTTCCCCCTCCTAAGAAGGCCTTAGGTGATTTTTGCTTTTTGCCCGAGTAAATCGGTTGTGTGTCTTTCCGCACGTGAATCTACGATTAGGTACCGGATCAGAATTTTCTCAACTCCGTTCTCGGACGGATGTTGGTTCGGGCCCCTTGTTTTGTACGTGGCTGTCGTAGTTTCGACATGGTTGGGTCGTTTTTGCTTTTTGCCCAAATAAACCGGTTGTGTGTCTTTTTACACGTGAATCTTCGATTAGGTACAGGATCAGAATTTTCTCAACTCCGTTCTCGGACGGATGTTGGTTCCGGCCCTTTTTTTTGTACGTGGCTGTCGTAGTTTCGACATGGTAGGGTCATTTTTGCTTTTAACCCGAGTAAACCGGTTGTGTGTCTTTTTACACGTGAATCTTCGATTAGGTACAGGATCAGAATTTTCTCGACTGTGTTCTCGGGCGGATGTTGGTTCCGGCCCTTTTCTTTGTACATGGCTGTCGTAGTTTCGACATGGTGAGGTCGTTTTTGCTTTTTGCCCGAGTAAACCGGTTGTGTGTCTTTCCGCACGTGAATCTACGATTAGGTACAAGATCATAATTTTCTCAACTGTGTTCTCGGACGGATGTTGGTTCGGGCCCTTCTTTTTGTACGTGGCTGTCGTAGTTTCGACATGGTGGGGTCGTTTTTGCTTTTTGCCCGAGTAAACTGGTTGTGTGTCTTTCCGCACGTGAATCTACGATTAGGTACAGGATCAGAGTTTTCTCAACTCAGTTCTCGGACGGATGTTGGTTCGGTCCCTTCATTTTTGTACTTGGCAGTCGTAGTTTCGACATGGTGGGGTCGTTTTTGCTTTTTGCCCGAGTAAATGTAAATGTAATTGTATACTTTGTTTTAGCTTGGTAGCTACTATGTTTCACAATTGTACATTTTACAAGACCATACAGTACTTTCACTAAACCGGTAAACAGTACACAGTACTCACAACAGTAAACCGGTTTCAGTAAACCGGATGTATTTCTTTTTGCACGTGAATCTACGATTAGGTACAGGATCAGAATTTTCTCAACTCCGTTCTCGGACGGATGTTGGTTCGGGCCCTTTTTTTGTACGTGGCTGTCGTAGTTTCGACATTGTTTCGACATGGTGGGGTCGTTTTTGCGAGTACGACTAATAGTTATACTAATTCACGCTAGAGAGCAGGATTTAACTAAAGGTGGTGTCCTAAAACATGATGTAATGAAGACTTGTTGTTGCTGTCGTTGTAGCAAAAATCGATGCTAGAGAATCGATTAAATCGAATAAAAAGAATCGATCGATTAATCGAAAGAATCGAAAGGAAAGAATCGATTATTCGAAAGCGATTATTCGAAAGAATCGATTCTTTTCGCCCGGCCCATCTACCAGCTGTCCATGACAGCAATCAAGAAGCTTGTTTACATTGTTACACCCACGTATTTAATTGGTAAGTAGTACGGTAATGTCCATAATTATATTTTTTTACAATACTTAATTGATTGCTAAAAAGCCTTATTATAGTTAAATAAGGTGTAATAGTTGGTAATTGCATTTATAGGGGTATCAAAGTCTTGATGCCATACGGACACAGTGGGATATTTGAATGCGAATCAGTCATAACCTCACTTTTGACAGTAATGTTTATGTTTTTTTGCACAGTAAATGCATCCATCTTTAGGGTATTGGCTTGGAGCTAGCACTTTCCGTAATCACTTTTTTTCATTGAAAAACGCCAAAGTTTTGTTTAAAGTGTTATTTTTATTGTTCAATGTTTAATTGCCTTTATTTTGATGTACATTATAATATTGTAGTTACTTTTGAACATTATTAAATGATTCTTGCAGCTAGGGCCTAGGCCTAGGCCCAGTCAATTCAACATAATATAATTGACCCCCTAACCTGTTCCAACTTTCGTGGGATGTCAGGTAATTAGGCCTTCACACTTCCTGTGTGCTCCGAACAGCTGCGCCCTCGCATGTATGTACTCCATATTACCATATTTATGCAACTTCAAAACGATAATTTAATATGAAAGAAGATACTATTTGTATTGAAAATCACTGGAGCTTACAGGTAAATCATGAAATAACAATTATGTACTACGCACATGATCAATATCGCAAAAGAATACAGAAAAAAGTGAGTACGAAAAGTGCTCAGCTCCAAGCCATAATTACCGTATTTAGTAGTTTTAAAATGCCTATTTTAGCGGTCCAAGTGTTATTTATCTGTCTACTTTGACAGCTGAGGGTCTGACTGCTTAATTTGGAATTACTAGACCCAGCCTTGTGTAGATTTGTTGTAATAATTTAGCCTTCAGTATAAAAATCTTCTTGGAATATGATTGTCATGGGCGTAACTCCCAAAAAGTAGGCATCAAGTCAGTTGAATTACAAAATATGACCCGTGAATAGACTGATTAGGGCTAAGGCCTACCAGTGTTTTGGCCCTACCCTTATAAATATCTGCACTTGTAGGCGTAAGTGCTGAAGAGTGTTTCTTTTCTTTTGCATGAATTTGTTAGGCCCTTTGGCATCATGGTAAACCCCCTAGGCCTTCTGGTATAAACATGTTCTTCTTAACAGATGGCGAAACAAGAATTGCCTGCCGATTAGGTACTCCTACTTTTAGAAGGATACGTATCAGACATTGAGTTCCCATTTGAAGATTCTGATGAAGAGGGTGATGTGTTGGCTTCCCAAAGCCAATCTACATTATTCGACGATGCGGGTGACTACCAGGGACCATCAACCTCAGCAGCCGGTAGGCCTAGGCCCACAACAATCTGCATCGAATTAGCGGAAAGTGGCAGTGACAGCGAAGATGATGTGCCACTTGCGGAGAGACTCAACATTCGACCTGTGATGGAACGGAGGCCGTAGAACCGTTGCGTTGGAGACGACGAGACATTGACCCGGTAGATACCACTCCTAGTACAACATTTACTGTACCTGTCGTGTATTACAGGATGATTCAGGATAAAACACACAAGTATTTTATGAGCTACTATACCAAGAGCCGACATGACCGGAAGTCCTTTCGGCTCTCTTTATTCATCTCCTTGCAGTACATAACCAAGGCTGTGGTTTTCATATAAACCAAGTCAACCAACTTAACTGTATTACAGGATGATTCAGGATAAAACACACAAGTATTTTATGAGCTACTATACCAAGAGCCGACATGACCGGAAGTCCTCTCGGCTCTCTTTATTCATCTCCTTGCAGTACATAACCAAGGCTGTGGTTTTCATATAAACCAAGTCAACCAACATATAGATAAACATAAACATAACATATAATTCACTATCAGGGTAACCAACCTAACTTAACAATACTAAACATGACATCCCTTTTTGTTTATAAAAGTTAGGCCTACATATACTGATAACACTTAATGAAAGTTACATACTGGTAACACATCAATCAGGCTGAATGAAACAAACTATAAAAACTCTAGGGTTACATTACATATGGATAGACCTAAGTACACATGACATTTGTGATTGATGAAATAACAATGAGATTAAGATATAATCAGATACAAACATATATTTCACTCCTACCAGTTACATGTAATAATCGGTAAACTTTGCCGGCTTTCGGCGTTCACGAATTGGTCTGGGCAAAGGATTACTTACTAGCTCTAGGTTTGTGTTATCTCTTTCTACAGGTTTCTCTCTCGAGCTTTGTAAAGGTGTTTTGGGCATTTCATCAGGTTCTTCAGGATCATGTCTAGCGGGATGGATTTCTGGTGGTGGATTCAATGATGGGCGTAAGTCGAGTCTGTTGCGGCTGTATGAATGGTCGTTGGCCGTGGTGGCGATGTACGATCGTGGAGATTCGTGCTTATCTGCTACAAAACGCCTTCTTCCAGTAGGCCTACTTTCCACGATTGATCATACAGCTGTCACCGAGATTCAAAGTACTCAAAGGTTTTGTTTTACGGTTGCATGATTGTGGTTGTATGTGTGAATTTGGATGGTAGGCTACACCGCAGGGCACCGTATAACTTGGGTGTACACATAGGTTGATGCTTGCATGCAGCTTTCACAGCTCTCACTCACACTTCAGGAGGCGATAATCACTTTGCGTTCTTAATTCTTTAGGTTCCCTTGCTCTTGCTGTAAGTGGGAGGAAGTGGCAACAGAGAGTCCAATTGTCGTGACGTCCGATAAACAAGACTGTTCATTTTGTGGTGGCCAGTCGGTCCATACCGAACTCGGCCATTCGGCATCACATCTTCTATTCCGACATCTTTTGTGTTCGCTTCTCTTCGCAGAACCCAAGTTTATCGCACGAGCGACCTGCCGACCACACGGCCTTGACTTTTGACCGGGAGTTGCCAGATCCAGACCATGTAGTCGCAACCGTACATAGAGTTACCACACCCGGGAGATATAATACGTAGTCTGTGAGTTCTCTTCTTGACTTGGCCCGACGTCTTCGTGATCTGTGTAGGTTGCTCGCTCTGAACGTGAACTCTTGTAAGAGTTTGACTTCCGACGATAGAAGAAAGGAGCCTCCGAAACTTGACGCTCGTGGGGATAGCGAATTGGCAACGGGGGGGGGGGTTTCAAGCGCCCTGCATCGCGGTGGAACTCGGCACTTGCAGAGATGTTGAAGTCGTATCGAGACGTAAACATGGCGGAGTTTTACACTTGCAGAGATGCTGAATTATCGTTATCCGGCATTGGGAACTCCGCACTTGCAGAAATGCTGACGTTGTATCGGAACGATAAGTTACTGACACGGCAGAGTTTCACACTTGCGAATGAAAGGTAAATCTGTTGTCTCTCCCCCTAGAGGAGGGAAACGTATACCCTGTGTGAGTCAACTAATCATAATTATCACGGCGGAGTGTGAAGCCCCTGAGCCTGCTGAAGATATCGTTGCAGCTAGTACGACAACAACAACATACGATCTTCCACCATCGAGAGGCCGACGCATTAAATTAAGTTTACATCTCGACACGTATCATGTTTTCAATCAGTGTATTTGTGTGGAGGAGGTCTCTGTTCATAGGTCTAGCTCTTCCGTTACATAGCGGGCGTACTTTGCGAGTGAACCGTGCTTGACCTTACTAGCGAGACCCGCCGTTGTGTTCCAACGTGATAGGGTTCTCCATATCCACACAACTGGCATATATCCTGTTGCTGTAATCGTCGTAGCTCTGCTACGATGAAAATTGACCATTCACATTTGTAGGCCTATTAAAGACATTTTTTTTTATGAGAATGGCTTTTTTGTGTTTATCCCTGATGATTCCTCCCCCATGTATATATGATGTCTAGAAGACCCAGTGGAGGGAAGGAATTACGTCGTCGGATGGAAACAAAGGCGAGAAGAAAAATCGGACAACTTGTGGTCTTGATCACTCGGCGTGAGTAGAAATACTAAACTAAACAACTAGAATGACCGTGTTGATTGTAGTGTAGTTGCTAACTAGAGTGGATGTTATTTTCTTGTTTCCAACACTTCACTTTCTAATGTCTTCTTCTTCTTTTCATATGTCCAGAGTTGACAGTTTTCATATCATCTGTGTTAACTTCCCAATTAATATCGAAGAAAACAATCGTCCCCACTTTATGAAACTGCCAAATATGAATGCATAAGCGGGGGAAGCGTGCCTTTCTGAAGAATTCACACTTTTAATATACTACCAGTCTTTTCATACACAGAATATTTTGCTTCAAGCATAGAGACATCTAGTTATACACGAATGAAATTGCAGGTCATTGAAATGCCAACAACTTTAGAGTTTTGATCTGCAACGAGTCGGACGTTCTTTTTAAGGTAAGCTGTTGACCGTGTGTACCTTTTCCTCGCTGGAACATTCCATATGAATCCAATTATCTCGGCCACGCTGGCCTCTATCCATCAAGTTGCCCACACAGTGGCAATGAATGGGCCTACCTACTTGTTTGCTTGCAACCACCGATGCATACATGAATTATCGTAAGTTATTAAAGTGAGTCTGTGTAGCGCCTAGTTTTTCTCATTGCATTGTCTTGATCTGGGCAGTACCTTCATTGTATTCATTTCTGTTTGCATTGTGTTGTTTTGTGTGTTTGTGTGTGCATGTGCGTGGAGATGCAAGATGCTTCTGTTGTCCAACATGTAGGCCTACTTTATCTCTGTTATTAGCAGGTGCGCTTTGGCCAAGCGGACAAGACAAGACAAGCAGGGAGGAAAGCAAGAGGTGCAACTACACTTCAAGCAGCAGAAGAAGGTGGCCCCGGAACAAACCACACGAACAAGGAACATATTGGGAGCTGAAAGTCTACGAGACCAGATGGGAGGAGATAATCCCGGCAGAGGTATGTACATTCGTACCTAGAGAGAATAATTGAAGCTGTGAAACATGCTCCCGTGCGGGAAACAGAAAGTTTACATGACCAAATAAACTAGGACATTTCATGCCAACTGTGCTCTTGATCACTCACAATATGTAGAAATACTAACTTGAATTTAAAAGAAGTGTGACTGTGTTGTAATGCAGATTGCTGTTGAACTTAGGTAGAGTTAGTAGGACCTGAAGTCCTGCAAGGAAACGTGGTGGGTGCGTCACATGTGATTACGGTTACGAGTACGTGTTACAAACAGTTGGTGTGACAGTTTTAATATCCCTAGCTGCAATGTCTACAGTTTTTGGGCAGTGCCACGAGGACCTGGTTGTAAGACACAAGCAATGAAAGAGGCCATAGCTACGCATGGGGTTAACCATAACCTCTCATTTAAGTACTGTTTTACTATGAGAGTTGGTTTCCATTTCTTTCAGTTGGCGGCTGTGTGATGCTGTTCCTGTTATCTGCGCGCCAAACATACTTGACCCTGAAATCCACGTTAATGCTGCTCCCATTATCTGTGCGCCAGCAGACATACTTGACCTTGAACGCGTGAATGCTGCTCCCGTTATCTGCGCACGAGACATACTTGACCCTGAACGCGTGAATGCTGCTCCCTATGTCTGCGCGCCAGATATACTTGTATATACGCCTGATATACGCCTGTAATATTTACCCATAGCTAGGGATGTTCTTAGGTTCGATTCTCCATTTTGCTGTTGTTGGATTTTGCCATGGGCCGTACCAAAGATGGTTTAGTAATAAATGTATGTGTAACTTTTCCTAGGTGTATCCACATTCAATGCCAGTGGCAGCTGCACTGTGACTTAACGTTTTCATTGCTCGTGGGTACGACGGTAGAGGCTCTTTAGCCGAGGGACTTCCAAGCCCACCATGAGTTGTGCAGTTATGAGGGGGGGGGGGGGGGACAGCTAGATGCATAGTTACCCTATTAGGCCTATGTCAGCAATAAATTATTCCTATTTACCCGGTACTCAAGAATCTCAAGGGTTTCCAACTAATGTGTGGCTAGTTTAGTTGTCTGTGTTTAGTATAACGTGAATGTGTTGGTGCTATCCTGGCCCACCCTATCATTTGTGTTTTGTTTATTGTTTCAGGAACTACAAGCACATCCTCTTCTCAAGGGATAGCAAGAAGCCGGTCGGGGTTTTGTTGTTTGCGTTTGTTGGTTTTGTCTTGTCTGTTGTGCAGTGCTTTAAATTTTAATAATCAAAAAATGAAACATCTAAGTAGACTGTAATGAATGCCTTAATATTTTTAGTTGTGTTATTTTAAATGTTGTGAAATTGTTTGTGAAAGTTTCTAAAATTAAGTGTCGTTGTACAGAATAGTGATTGCTATTGAAATTGATACCAAACCTAGAGGCAAGTTGTGGCTCGTGTAAGTGCCCGTGACATTTTAAATACAAACTTTATACTTTTAAACTTGAAAATACAAATAATGGTTGTCTCTATTATTCTCATAGTGATTTACTGTTGACGCTTGATGGTTATGTTGTGTCAGTAATGTACATAATGTGTGTCGAGGGTTATAGTATTATAGAATTAGTTATCTAGAATATAGTACTTTGTAATTTGTTATGGGTGTTAAGTTAATGTGCAATGTAAGTTGTACCAAGTAGCGTTGTATAAGTTAACTATGTGTTATTCAATTTTCAAAGAAGAAAATATTTATAAATGTTTAAATTCAAGTAGCTTGTTGTAGTATAATAATATAGTGGCTCTGTATTTATGCCAAAGATAGTTATTAAGTTGTGCCAAGTGTGTATGAAGTGAAGTGCCAGTGACAATTTTGAAAAACATTTATATCTACACTTCTTAAAACATACTTTTTCAAGAATTATGGCAGAAAGAGACTGACATTTACTTTCTGATCTACTCAAG
Source organism: Isoperla grammatica (assembly GCA_945910005.1). Lineage (NCBI taxonomy): Eukaryota > Metazoa > Arthropoda > Insecta > Plecoptera > Perlodidae > Isoperla > Isoperla grammatica. The sequence goes on along the minus strand of CAMDTW010000145.1, from coordinate 21,523 downwards.
GACTGTTATTTCAAATGTATTGTTGTGTTTGTATTTCCTTGTAATCCCTCTAGGGCAGTACGTACATCGCTCAAGAGTCAAGACCGAGATACCCGCTTGACTAGCAGGTAGTTGACATGCTACAGGTGGCCAGCACCCTGGATCAAAGGTGGTGAGTAGTCTTCATGCACTAATACCTCGTTTATATTACTGGCTTTTAACGCGAGTTGATTTGACGTGGGTTAATCGGTTGCGTTTACATTACTTTTGACTACCATCGTCCCCCGATAGGCGTGTCCGACCCACATGCCTTGAAGATGGTGATTTTACCATTCAAATGCAGTGCACATATGGTAAAGGTAAACACATCAAAATTTGTTTTAGACTTTTAGCTGTCATAAAACATTATCATATTGATTATCATCATGAAACTTGAGTTAGCTGCTCTAATTGGTATGCTGGTATGTATAACAACACATTGGTATACTCATTGGTAAACGAAACTATGTTTCTTGAGTTATGTATACGCATACGCGCGAAAACACGAACTAGCGTAGCTAACCTGCATTGCGTTTATTTTACCAGTATACCCAACGTAGGTTAGTAACCCGCATCTTGAACGCGAGTAACATTTTCAACCAGCGTCGGTAACCGGAGTGCGTTTATATTACAAAATCAACCCACGTTACCGACCAACGCACGTTAAAAGCTAGTAATATAAACGAGGTCTAAGATAACTAGGTTAGGCACTAGGGTGTGCGAGCCGTGATGAGTTACCCCCCGTTTGCGTTACTCTCATCTTACGATCGTAAGACTACATTACCGACCAACCGACGGTCATTTTCCAAGTGTAAACGCTGCACAGTTAGTAAATCAGTCGGTAGGTCTACCAGAGTACACTTACGGCAGTTAGTATACTAGTTGCCATCTAAACTTGATCTAAAGAAATATCCATACAATACAACTCGATTGTTTCGGCTAATACGTGACATATGAATTAAATCAAACCTGTTTCTACGCCAATTAAACAACAACGTAGAAGATAACCTCAATAATACATCCAGGTCCATCGTCCCGCCATTTGTATTTTTGAAATTGTGTTCAGTATTCCGTGGATCCGTGATGATGTGTATGAACGCTGGTAGAGTTACGAACGTCAAGCACCCAGAACCTACGATCGTAACGATGAGGGTAACGTAAACGAGGTGTAAGTGTAGCCAAGGATACGTTACTAATCTCGCCAACCAACATGTCTCGCATGTCTCATAGGGCACTAGCAACACCAAAAGACAACAATGAAACAAATGAATTGAATCGATGGACAAACAACAAGCTGTCAAAAAATAATTTCTTCTGATTTTGGAAAACAAAACAAAAAACAAACAAATACACATACAAAACTTTCACTTAGTCGTTGTCTATCATTAATAGTTAAAAATAGCGAGCAGTTACTATTGCTACACATGTTTTTATTTCTATGGTTGCAATTTTATTATTTTGACAGCTGATTGCTTGTCCATCAGTTCAATTCATTTGTTCCATTGTTGTCTTTGGTGTTGCTAGTGCCCTATTGTGAATAACATGTTGGCACCATTGCCACAATGACGTCATGTTGTAGTAGTTGTAGGCTGCCACCTCTTATGTATGCATGACCTTGTGAAGTGGCTAATACGAAATTGAGAGTGACAGGTTATCATGGTTACATAGGCAGTCTAACATTAGTTTGCTTCCCTTGTTTAAGTATAACATGAGTGTTGTCTCAATCAAATCGTACGAGTCTTTGGATAAGTATAACTGCAATCTGCAGCTAGAATGTTTGACAACTAACAAGATATGTGTGCGTCTCTGTATTTTCTTTTTTTTCTTTCTTTCTTTCTTTATTTCTTTATTTATTTATTTATTTATTTATTTATTTATTTATTTATTTAAATCGAGTTCCGATTGAACATCACAGATGTATGGAACATGTCATGGTATACTAGATAAATTAATACTATTAGGCCTAGGCCTATATAAACAATACAAAACAATGCTATTTTACTACAATACATACTACTAATACAACACTATTTACACACACACTATACTACACTATACACTTAACTACAGTACATAGATCAATAAAATAGAGTAGGATAAAATATACTTTTTATAGTACATAGGTTAATAAAATAGACATTGTATAACAGAGTAACATCTATCAAATACGAGCTAGGTTTACTGGTACAAATTTAAATGTGTATATGTATGTTCTTGGACATAATCACTAACTTCATAATATGATTTCTACAATTTCTTTTATGTGTTTAGGTAGCAGATTCATCAAAGATATTCCAGCATATAGAGGTGCCTTCTCGTATTTAGCCAGATTATGCCCAGTTATATGTGCATTATTCCTACTCTATTATTCCTAGTACCATAACTGTGAACTGTCAAATTTGTTTTTATACTTTTGTTAATTTTTATGTAAATGATGACTTGGTATATATATATAAGCTTGGAAATGTAAGTATTTTAAGGGCTTTAAAATGTTCTTTACATAAATCCATGCGATCGATACCAACTATTATTCGGATGGCTCTTTTCTGTAGTTTTAATATTCTATTTGTATTATTTGTATTTCAAAAGTAATGTAATGATGTGCATAGACTATGCTACTCTGCAGTTGAGGCGTCTCTAATATCTTTGTCACTGTTTCAGGTTGTCTATGCCCGCTCGCTGTGCCCAACTCGAACAGTTTCACTCGCTCGCACAATGTTCTGCATACACATTGGAGGCGCACAGCAACCAGCACCACCACCAGCATCCAGGTTAGTTGCACACTATTCTAGACTGATATCCGGTTTCTTTGGTTGTTTATTTATTTCATGAAATCAAAATACATTGCAAGGAACTGGTCAAGAACATGTTACCAGTACCTCTATTAATGATGTAATAAATTACTAAAAGAGATATAACACATGTGGCAATTGTATAATAGGGAATATACCACATTTCCCAATATTGGTTCGATCATATGAAATAGATAGGCCCTTATCTACAAATACCTGCACCATACTTTTCCCATTTCAAAATGTCACAGTTCGATTTTTATAACGTTACAAAGTTTGACATGTTTCCTTTCCCGGACTTCTATCGTGAAACGGATGGTTACGTCATAACCGACGTAAAATCACTGGTTGAATGAATTTGCCAATCACCGCCTTGCAACACTACACAATTATCGGAAAAACAACGTATTCATTGTTGTCTGATCTCTGCACAAAATTACTATAAACACTTAAATAATGATACATTATTACAAATAATCATACCAGTGGTGTAAATTAATTGTTGGACACAATTATTATTCATTTTGGAACCGAGTAACAATATAAATACACTCATTTTAGTGAGATATTCGACATAAATACGATCTTTGATTATCTTTGCGTGATAGGCTGATCGATATTAGTCAGTTCTGACGTCATGACCTGTTTTTCCCGCCATAATTATTTGTGAAATTTTCAGCTCACGTTCTTGACTGAAAATATTTAGGAAAATGGGAAAATGAAATATTTTTGACTTCATAACATCGTCATTAATTTGGTAACGACGAAAAAAATTAACATGCATATTCCCTATTATGAATACAAATTTATCAAACTTGACAATTTCAGGCCTCATTAGTTTCGAGCAGCCAAGCATTTGGTGGATACATCATTGGACCGACCCCTGTTAGTCATCTATTTTATGTAGCCCTAGATTTGATGGTATCTTTTTAATTACACATTATTCAAATTTAATTACACGTTATTCAAAACGCGCGCCGCGCGATCTTCGTCCAACGAGTTTCCGCATTTTCCGCTAGCTCGCATGCACGAAAAAGTCGAAACCGGGAATAAATCGATCTATTGAATGAACGCACCAATCACAGCTCGTACACGCGATCTTAATGCAAAGAGTTTACTCACTTTCCGCAAGATAGCGCTCACGTTCGCGTCGTTCTTGTGACGCAAGATCGTTAAAGTAGTAATATCGGTAAAGTAGTATTACCGACCGCAGTGCGTTGTTTATCCAAGCAGTTCCTTAAATTTCCGCAAGATGGTGCTCACGTATGAAGAGTACAAATCAATGCCGCCAACAAAACAACGCTTAATGAACAACAATTTTCGAGCATGAGTTTCTTAATTTATTCATAGAAATTCTGCGAGATTAGGTCTGTATAGCGACAATAATATTATTAATGAGCATTATTTAAAACTAATACAGGCCCTGTAAATGATTCTAAGTAAATCTTGAAGAATTATATTCAAATCTTAACCTGGTGCATATATGTCTTTGTATTCTAGTTGCCAAATCAAATTTATAATTTGATTTACATCCTTAGGGCCGGTTTCACCATCATTGACTTTTGTCGAGTTTAGCTTGAACCTGGGCCTTGATTCTCTACTGTCAACGATAAGGTGATCACCGGTTTTGGTCGTTATGAGAAGGCTGTGACCCAATCACAGCCATCCATTCGCCTTCCGTAACGTCAGAAACCGGTGAGAAATTTACCACAGCTTTAGAGAATCGGGCTCCTGAATGTTACCAATTCGACAAAAATAATTACTTTACCTGTTTAATTTCTCACATATCTCGCATTATTGTTGTTTTGGTTACTTAAGTATTGTCACTGCAACTGCATGTTTATTGTTTAAAATAGTCCATGTAAAGATTGGTATACATGTTTGTTTTGCTCATAATACAGATGTATTTTTATGTAAAAATGATAAACACACTGCAAATGCATTGTTGGGATGAACCCTCGACGCCCACCGTTCAGATTTGTGATGATAAACTCCAAAGCAGTTGTTTCATAGCTCTGTCACTGCCTTCTGTACGTACTATGCACAAGCAGAGTACAAGTTATCCAGTAGGCAATGGCTAAACAATTGACTGTAAACATCTTTGACATGTATTACCAATCTGAGAAAATCTTCTTTCAATATCCTTCATATTTGCCATTTACAGGATACAATTGCATGCAAATGGGATTAAAATGTGTATCTTGTCTCACATTTATTTATTTATTTAATGTCTATCCTATTCAGTTATAAAAAAAATTATTACTAAAACTATCTGTAAATCGTCGTATAAAGCAACACATTATCAATAAAACATTTCACTCTTCATGCAGTGGATTTTGCAGTTTCAAGTTGGTGCTAGTGTCGTTCAACTGAACTTGGCTCCTCTGTTTTTGCCTTCCACTTGCCACTCAGTTCAGTTGTTTTCTTCAGTTGCATGTATTCCAATTTCCAATCCTGGCTTGGCTCCTCTGTTCATGCCTCCCACTTCCCACTCAGTTCAGTTGTATTCTTCAGCGCTGTGGTAACCCTGGGCTACATCCTAGGCGAGCTGGTTCACTACACGATAGGGGTCACCACACCAGTAAGGATTACGCTTGTTAGTGTTAAATGTAGGGGTGGGCGAACCCAGGATTTTTAGGGTCGAGCTCGAACTCGAATTTCATTAGAAAAATATTCGAACTTCGAAGGAAAAAAAAGGAAAAATTGCCACATGACTAAAGGTTCGTGTACATCCACTTTACTTACGCGTGAAAATTATAGAAAATTATAGAAATTACGTTATAGCCGTTCCCATCGAATGTTGATAATTTTCTTAAGTAATCGTAAACCAATCAGAGCTCACGAATTTCCCACCAATAGGGAACTTGCAACTGACTTCACAGCCGAACTCATCAATGTAACAAATGAATCGAACTGATAGACAAACAAGGAGCTGTCAAAATAATAAAAATCCAACATTATGAAGAAAATGAGGTATGGCAATAGTAACTGCTCACCAGTTAAAACGTTTAATTATGGGCAACCAAGTTGTGAGAGTTTTGTATGTTTCTTGTTTGTTTTGAAGATTTGTTTTCAAAATAGAAATGTATAGAAATGTTGTGATGTGGTTTGGTTTGACACTTCGATAAATAAACAATGTAAGCTGTTGGTATGTTTTCTCTCTATTGCGCATGCACCAATTAACCAAATTCTAGAAATTAGAAAAAAGTTGGAGTTGAATCAACTTTTCGCGTCGAGAAACGTACGTTCATTTTCCTAATTTCAATGTGCATTATTACATGTAAATTCAATATGGCCAACATGCTTATTTCTGGAAGTTACGTACGCTAAATGGATGTAGACGGGCCTTAAGGATGTAATCAAATTCTAAATTTGATTTGGCAACTAGGATACAAAGACATATATGCACCTGGTTAAGATTTGAATGTAATTCTTCAAGATTTACTTAGAATCATTTACAGGGCCTGTATTAGTTTTAAATAATGCTCATTAATAATATTATTCTCGCTATACAGACCTAATCTTGCGGAATTTCTATGAATAAATTAAGAAACCCATGCTCGAAAATTGTTGTTAATTAAGCGTTGTAGCGGTTGTAGTGTTGGCGGCATTGGTTTGTACTCTTCATACGTGAGCACCATCTTGCGGAAATTTTAGGAACTCCTTCGATAAACAACGCACTGCGGTCTTCCGTCGTTGTCTGGTTATGTCTGCTGCATGAGTACAGACATGTGGTAGTTAAGTGCCGACTCCTACGGGGGGTCATAACTTAAGAATGAATTAAGATATGGTCGATTTATTGTTTAGAGTAAGGAGGCCACTAGGTGGCTGGATGTACTATTTGGTTAAGGATAATTTGTTGGTTTTCAGGGCCACGGGGGGGGGGGGGGGGGATTAGCTGCGCCTCGGTCTTTTAGCCGGGCTACAGCAGTATGCTATGCCAATTGAGGCTATTGGTCTGTTGTAACGGTCTCCTGGGAGAGCCGTTATTTCAGAGAGTTTCTTTATGTAGGGTAGTTTTGATTGTTGGGCTTTAGTGAAGAACGATGAGGCAAGTTTCTGGAGGTACGGGGTAACCTTCAGTATGCCCAGGGCCTCATGAAGTTCTATGGTGGGCGTGTACCGGTGTGCGCCAGTTATTAGCTTTAGCGCCCGGTTCTGGACCGTTTGGAGACTGAGTAATGGAGTTTTGAAAGCGCTGGCCCACACCGGGGCTGCGTATGTAAATGTCGATCTAAGCAGGGATTTGTAGAGGACCATTTTCGTGCGTTGTGCCATGCCGCTTGCACGGAGTAGCGGCGACAGGCTTGCCAACTTGGCTTTAGTCTTCATTGTTACTGACTTGACGTGTTGGCTCCAAGTAAGGCGACGATCGAGTACGACTCCCAGGCAGGTGCTAGTTTTATTCCAGGTGACCGGCTTGCCATCGATGGTGAGTGGCGGTTCCTGCTTATTCTTAAGGATGAAGGGGTTGGCGTGTCTGGGCCTGGGGTGACGCGTGAAGATGGTTGCCGTGGTTTTGTCGGCATTAAGGGTAATTCTCCACTGGTGGTACCATGGTACGACTCTGTTTATGTATTTGGTGAGGCTTCGTAGCGCAAGAGCAGGGTGGCTACCTTGCGCCATTGCTGTGAAGTCATCCGCGAAGATGCTGGTCATGACTTGTTCTGTTGGAGTCGGTAGCGGGATGTCATGGGTGTATATGCCATATAGTGAGGGCCCAAGGACGGAGCCTTGTGGCACTCCTGCCTGTATGGGGCGGGTGGTTGAAGTGGCTCCCGTGACATGGACGCTGAATGAGCGTTCAGTAAGGTAGGATTGTATAGTGCCGATAAGGTACGGCGGCATACCTAGCCTGTACATCTTGATTAAGAGACCCTCGTGCCAGACACGGTCAAAGGCATTCGCCACGTCCAGGAAAACTGCTGTTGTGACCTTGCTAGTGTTGAAGCCGTCGGTGATGTAGTCTGTTACGCGTGTGAGCGCATGGACGGTGGAGTGATGTGCTCTGAAGCCAAACTGGCAGTCTGGATGCACTTTGGTTGCCTCCATGACTTTGTGGAGTCTAGCTATGAGCACTCGCTCATACAGCTTAGCTAGCGTGCTTAATAGGCTGATCGGCCGGTAGCTTGTTGGGTCAGTTGGTGGCTTGTCTGGTTTCCTGAACGTGACAACCTTTGCGTGCTTCCATGGTGTGGGAAAGTGCTGGAGCTTGAGGGCTGCATTGAAGATGGAAACGAGGAGTTCAACGGCCTGTACTGGAAGTTCTCTAACAGCGATCATGGTAATGCTATCGTGCCCAGGAGCTTTATTCCGCGGCAGTTTGGAAACTATGAGCGCTAGTTCTCGGATGGTGCATTCATCCTCGGCATCAAGGGTACCAGCTGGAGGGTGGTTGGTCTGGCATGTAGCAAGTTCCCGCAGTAGTCTGGTGGTGTCGGCTGTAGGTGGGTTCGGAACAAACTGATCTTGGAGTGCATCTGCCAGTGCTTCTGCTCTGCCATGCGGAGTGTGTACACGCCCGTTCGGGGTGGTGAGGGGGTGATCGAATGTCGGTTTCCGTTGCAGAGCTTTGGCTAACCTCCATAGCTTGGGTGTTGTTTGCGTGAGAGGGGCTGTGGTAGCTTCCCATAGTGCAGCTCGATGTTCGTTTAATTCGCGTCTGAGTGTTGCGCTCATTTTGTTGTATATAATATGTAGATCTGGGGTTCTGTGCCGCTGCCAGAGTCTGCGGGCTGCATTTTTAAGTTGCACTGATCTGGCAAGTCCTATTATTATTATTATTATTATTATTTATTTATCCCAGCACAGTTTATACAACCAGAAATACACAGGATATAATAAAAAACATACAAACATCATCACAAAATAAATAGACACATAGAATTATAAATAACAAAGAAACAACACATTACAATAAACGACACTTTTTCTTAAAAGTAAAAGTTGAGTCATTAAAAACATCTATACCTAAGTCAACTCGTTGGGACAGTAGGTTATTAAAATTTGTTTGTACTCGTGGTAGATATGAGTATTTATAAATGTCAACTCTGGCCTTTGGCGGATAAAACAAACAGGTACTTCTTGTCCTACGAATAGGTACATTAAAATGAATTAATTTTAAAACCTCAGAACAATCTATACCACTGTTTAAAAGTTTGTGTAAAAACATAAAATCAGCAGCCTGTCTTCTACCAGACAGCGTTTGCAAGTGCAGGTCTTCACATATTTTTACATAGTCCTTCCTGTGGTACACAAATGTGGGGTCGTCCAGGCGTGATAACCACTTAACAAATCGCTGCTGGAGTCGCTCTAGAATATCCACCCTTGTCTTGTGATGTGGAGACCAAACAATACTAGCGTACTCCACCTGAGGCCGCACAAGACTCAAGTAAACACGTCGTATAGTTTCTTTAGAAAAGACAGAGTGCAGATTACGTTTAAAAAATCCAAGCAATCTATAAGCTTTTGACAGGATTGCAGTTATGTGGTCATTAAAAGAAAAATCTGAGGTTAACAAAACACCAAGATCATTTACACTAAAAACTCTATTTAGTGTATCACCGCCAAAGGAATAATTAAAATGTATCGGATTTCTCCTCGTTGTAAAAGATATAACAAAACATTTTTTGAGGTTAAGATGTAAATTCCAAGTAGCACACCAACGACATAAAGCTAAAAAAGATTCCTGAAGTTGTAAACAGTCTTGAAGGGATCTAACTGGAGCAAACAATTTGACGTCATCAGCATACATAAGACATTGAGACAGTACAGTTTTTGGTATATCGTAAACAAATATGTTGAACAACAACGGCCCTAAAATAGAGCCCTGGGGAACCCCGGACGTCACCTCCTCGGGAAGAGAACTAACCCCATTAATCACAACAGACTGCTTACGGCCAGTTAGATAGCTTGATAATAAATCAATTAAAGAGCCAGATATGCCAAAATGTTTAAGCTTGTAAATGAGAAGAGCATGATCCACAGAATCAAAAGCTTTAGAAAAGTCGGTGTAAATAGCATCCACCTGCACACCCCTATCAATACTTTCTGATATTGTGTTACAATATCCAACAAGATTTGTAACAGTAGATCTACTAGGCATAAACCCGTGCTGGGAGTCAGGAATAAAAGCCTTAACATGAGAAAATATTAAATTATGCAGAAATTTCTCAAACATTTTAGAAAAAATGGGTAGTAGAGATATCGGCCTGTAGTTACAGGCGTCGTTTTTGTCGCCACTTTTAAACACAGGTGTTACATTAGCACATTTCCACCTATCTGGGTACATTCCTGACGACAATATACGATTAAAAAGAATAGTTAGGGGAACGGATAATTCAGTGGCACAGAACTTGATCACAGATACTGGTACGCCATCACTACCCGGAGATTTACCGGTCTTGAGGTTGCCAATAATTGTTTCTACTTGCTCCCTCGAAATGGTTGCACTATCTAAGCAGTTAAATGACCCCTCCTCAAGCGGCGGGGGAGGATTTGGCAGTTCACTACTTGGCTGGAACACTGATTTAAAATGCTGCGAAAAGAGATTGCAGGCCTCAAGTACGTTTTTCGATGTAGTTCCATTAAAGTGCACATTTAAAGGCACTCTACTCTGCCTACACTTATTACGGATAAAGTTCCACATGCACTTTGGATCAGAATTTGATAGAAATTGCCGCTCGAAGTTACCCAAGTACTCACTATATTTCAATTTCTGAACTTTTTTAAATTCACTTCTTTTAACACTAAATTCGACGTAATCACATAGAAGATTACTTCTCTTCCATTTCTTGTGGGCGCGATTTTTAGACAACAACAAGTCAATTACATCTCTGTCATACCATACAGGATACTTGTTCGGGTTCACTTTAACCTGCGGTACTACTTCACTTATAACTTTCATAAACAAGTCATAAAATACGTCACAGCACGCATTCACGTGCTCAGTGGTAACCATAAGTCCCCAATTACACTGTTGCAGCGCAGCTTTGATCTTGACAAGGTCAGCCCTATTCCAATTGAATATGGTCCTGGGTGGAATTTTGGCAAATCCACTGAATGCCGGAAGTGATAAAGAGCACAAGAGGGGCGTATGATCGGTTGCCACGGGTGACTGACCTATAGACACGTCCACAAGCAAATCATCACTGTTTACAAAAATAAGGTCGAGCGCATGGTTGTTGCATGTTGTAAACGGATTGAACTGACGAAGGTTAAACTCCGTAACCATCTCCAAAAACATGAGATTAGTCTGACTATTAGTCTGACCTGGTGGTAGGTCGTACAGCGTGGTCTTGTTTCTGGTTGATGTTGGCACCGCTTGTTGCAGCCCGGTCTGGATTGATGTGGTGAGATTAGTGGTGAGTAGGTCTAATTCCTCGACTGCATTCATTTGTACCGGTGGTTCTGGAAGATGGTTGACTACTGTGGTTCGGAACTTGACCCAGTCTGCCTTATGGAAGTTGTAGCGGGGCTGTTGCGCAGCGTGCACCGCATCCATATCGAGTTTAATGATGATAGGGTTGTGGTCTGATGTTAATGCAGCATCCGTTTTAATCGTGTAATTTGTTGGTATATTGATAAGAAGAGCTATGTCTAGTACGTCCGCCCTCAGTCTGGCCAGGTGCGGGTAGTGAGTTGGGTGCGTTGGTCCAGCAACCTCGTAGTTGTGTGTTCTCGAATGTCTTCGCATGGCGTTCCCGGCAGCATTGCTTGTGCGCGAGTTCCAGTCTGGATGTTTCGCATTGAGGTCTCCTGCTATTACTCGCATGTGCTGTGTGTCTGCGAGGGCCGTTAGGTCGCTTTCGAGGAGGATGGTCGTGGTCTTCGGCGGTCGATATGCTGACACCAGTTGTATTGTTCCTAATACTGTATGAACTCCGACTCCGATAGCCTCGATCGATTTAACAGTCGGGAGGGCTATGGGCTCGTGTTTTATATGGGACGCCACTAGGATGGCAACCCCTCCTCCTCTCGGTGGCTGCGTCCGGTTGGCCTGGGCCGGTGTCAGTGGGCGGTCTAGTCGATACACTATGTGGTTGGCTATGGTGAATCTGTCTGAGGGCAGCAGGTGCGTTTCGCTGAGCAACATCACATCTATGTGATTTTGTTGAATGTAGTGGAGGATTTCTTCACGTTTAGCTCTGAGGCCGCCGTTCGCATTCCAGGCGACAGTTTTTAGCGGGTGCGGCCTAAGGTTGTGGTCTTAGACTGGTCTAAGACTGCGGTCGGTAATACTACTTTACCGATATTACTACTGTACCGATCTTGCGTCACACGAACGACGCGAACGTGAGCGCTATCTTGCGGAAAGTGAGTAAACTCTTTGCATTAAGATCGCGTGTACGAGCTGTGATTGGTGCGTTCATTCAATAGATCGATTTATTCCCGGTTTCGACTTTTTCGTGCATGCGATGTAGCGGAAAATGCGGGAACTCGTTGGACGAAGATCGCGCGGCGCGCGTTTTGAATAACGAACTCCGCAAAATGTCGAACTCAAACTTGAATTTTCGAACCCGAACTCGGTTCGAACTAAATCCAAGTTCGGTTCGAGCTCGAAAATTCGAACGTTCACCCACCCCTAGTTAAATGCAGTGCAATGCTTGCAGGCTGCGCCATGTTGGACATAGTTTTTCGAAAATTGCTTTGTATTGAAAATTGCACTGCAACAGCCTTATTCCAGTATAGTATTTATGTTCAAATCTGTATTTTGTTGTAAGGTAAAACATTTCGCTAATGAATGCAATAGAATAGAACAATTTTGAAAATTTCTACCCTTGGCAAGGCATACTGTCAATATTGTTTTACATTAACGTTGACCCATTGTTATGAATTGTGGATTTCACCATATTTATTAACAGAGTTTTTGTTCAATTTACCTTTAAAATGTAACCTTTGCAATTTCTTCACTGCTGATGAGCCAATGAAAATGTAAAATATAGTATTGATAGTGCTTTGCTTGGGACGAAACGCTCCACTATAGGATGCATTAGCAGATGTTTTCGATTTGGCGTTGTTCGGTTTTCATAAATTTGGCTTTTACTGTGTTTGCGCTATTCCGCACTCCTGCCGACAACACTAGACAGGAAGGCTACAATTGGATGTGGTGTTTATGGGGGGAAGTTTCCAAAATGTCTTTAATATGTTTGTATTTTCATTGCAGTACATCTAGAAGCTTGTACCGGAATAAGAATTGTGCAATGTAATACATTAAACATTGTCTGTAATAAAAGAATTGTATTCCTGCCTACCAAATTATTTTACCCTTGCCGATGCTGTAGGAGCTGCGAGTGGTGGAAAGGTACGTGCATGCAATGAAATTAGTGAGATTTTTTAAAAAATAGCCGTTCCTGGCGGCGGCCTCACATTAGACACCAGCGGTGGGTCGCCCCCTAAGGGGTGTAACATCCCAACCAACCAAATTCAGAGCTTTGGAAAATTAATATTGAAATGTAGGCTATGTGCTCTGCTATTTTAGTTCAATACCAAATCTTTAGCTGATACAGCTTTATACAGCTGCTTTGGATATGCATGGTTTGATACCCAAATTAAGCCACTGCAAGCATTTCGAAAATGTGGGGTTAAGGACAGTATTGTTGCCGACTAGTTTTGAGGTGTTTGGGTTCTCTTAGTAAAGCCCGGTTTACACACCGTAATAAGGTCTAAGGTTTAACAAAGTTGAATCAAGCTAGTAGCAACATGGCGTTCACATAACTTTCTAAGATTTAAGGGCTAGGACGAAAGTTGAAACTATTCCAACTTGTTATAGCCTTTATCCCTAAAATTCTTAGCCCAGCCAATGAGAGTCGAGCTTTTATAAATCCGGCCAATGGTAGCGATTCTAGTAAATCAGTTTGGAAAATACTTTCCTTAGAAGAAAATATTAAATCTTAAACCTTATTCCGGTGTGTAAACCCAGCATAAGCCAATGATACGAGCCCACTCCAAGTGCACACTCAGTGCAAATATGACTGCCCTTGAGGGTCTTCCCACAGGCTATTTTTCTGTTACAAGTGAGGTTATGTTGGTGCGCACTTCAGGAAGCCACCGCCCTCGTACATGGTTCCTTTAGAGGACGGCCATTTCCAATGATATGTAACGCCTATTGTAGGCTAGAAGAGCAACCTGGCAGCCATCTTGAATTGGGCAACTACTACAGGCGGGAATGGGTCTGCCACTCGCAGTGCTAAAAGGTCCAAATTAGCCTGTCAACTGCACAATACAAAATAGCTTCGATTTGCTACTGAGTTGAAGGTTGGAGGATAGGTGATCTAGCCTACTACAGGTGTTACATGTCATTGGCCATTTTCTTCTTAACTTTGTGCATGCTGTGCGCCGGGTCTTGACGTAGGCCTAGGCCCTTCATAAAGCATGGTCTTTGGCCTAGCCCTACTTGTGTGGATCTCTTGAGGGGGCCTTATGCCAGCCAGCAAGCAAAGAACCCTAAGCCTAGGGTCTAGGCTTAGTAAGCCTACATCGGCCGAACGATTATGTAGATACATACACAGTACACTTATGCATTTTCTTGCCTTCGTTTCACAGGATCACTTGCTGTGCTAATAGGGGTGGCAAGTATGCACATTGTGCGCCCGCTCGGAAAAGGATGAAAAAATACTGTAAATAAATGGGGGCCTAGGTACAAAGTAGTGTTTTTTAACCGTGTAATGGTGTGTGGAAGTGGTAGAAATGCAGTTAAAGTGAAAACGACTGCGAGAATAGGCTGAATAACTGGTTATTTTCGATACCTAAATGAATACTTATGCCTTACTATTATTCTGGCACGCCCTTGGTTTTAGGGCAGCCAGCAGGCCTAGTCCTGGACCATTACTCCTAGCGTATCTCTAGGCCTAGGCAGTGGCGTAGCGAGGTTTTGGGTCTAGGGGGGGGGGGGGGGCAAGAAATTTTTAGGGGGCGCCGACTCATATTAAACAGTTAACAAAATATCACAAATGTTATTTAAGTTTGATAGTCATATACAACATATAGGCCCCTACATACGTACATTTATTTAGCTCGGAGAATTGCCTTTTTTGAATGCGCTCGTTGTTCGTTCTTTGTACAGGATTTTTTTTTCTTGGTTTCATGTTTGCAAAGTTTGTTATCACGTTTTCAAAATCAAGTGACTCGACAAGGGTTCTCTCAATATTTTTACAATGATAAATTGGATAAACGACCTTTTGACATGGTTGACCGTGTGTATGTTTTTATTGCCTTGAGCCTGCTGAAACTTCTCTCAGCCGTCGGATTACTTACCGGTAAAGTAAGATAAATTTGATACAAGCTGGACAAATTTGGATAAACACTTAGCATGTCGTTATAGCTTGAAAGAATTCCAATAATGTGTCAACATTAAGCGTTTCACCTTCTGCAGAAAGATTGCAGTTGTAAGCACGGAAAGAGTAAAATTCATCAGCAATCAATGAATGAGAAATGTAATTTAAAAAAAAAAAAAAAGTGCCAAATCTTGGAAAGCTAGAATAATTTTTTCATCGGAAAAACTGGATGGTTCTAAACAGTAAAAATTTCAAGCAATGCTATGAAAATCTTCTAAGCGATCTTCCAGCTGCGTGGTGAAAAACAAAGTACTTTGAAGAAAACCTGACTCCTGAAATGGTATTTTTCAGATGCAATGAGACAATCTTCGGAAAGCTCATCGTAAAACAGTTTCTTTTTACTCACCCACTTTTGTACAAAACTTTTTGTCGACTCACACTAGTCTGCAAGCCCCTCTGCTTCCTTAAAAATATCAAGGAACGCTTCATCAGAGCGCATTGCTGATAATTCGGCTTCGCATGACTATTAACCACGACTTTATTAATGGGTCAAGCAAGAGGCACTATTATGGTATTTATTTACATTTAACAAAATTCTTTACTTTTGCCAAATTCAAAAGACTTTGCAGCCAGTCATTCCCCCGCGCCCCCTCCCCCCCTATTCATACTTTGACCACTTGGAAAATGATCTGTTCCGCGCGAGGTTTTATCAACATAGGCGGCACATGGCTACCTACAAAGGCTATAAAAGACGAAGGTGTCACAAAGGATTTAAGTATTTATTATGTCGCATAATATGTGAAATTTATTTTTGGGACTTTCAAGTGGAACAATTCAAATGTTTAGGGGGCGCCAGGACAAGGGGGCGGGGGGGCATTCGCCCCCCGTGCCCCCCTACTGGCTACGCCACTGGGCCTAGGCCTAGTTGTATAATAAACAGCCCTAGACCAGTTCTAGGGCTCCAAGGCCTAGGCTTAATTGTGTTGTGGTTGTTTTGTTGTACCTCTTCTGTAGGCCAATGCCTAGACCTAAATGGTTTCTTCAAGGGCGAGGGCTATGGTGGGCCTAGATCTTACATAAACCATGGTATAGGGCCAAGTCCTAGATGAGTGGGGGTCTTGGGCGGGCCTTAGGCCAGCCAGCAAGCATAGGGATCTAGGCCCTAATTGTAGCTATAGTTGACTAGGCCTAGCTTAGGTAGTTTACCAGCATAAGCCCTAGGCCTAGCCTCTTTCTTAGGCCGGCCAGCAAGCCTATAGGCTCATAAGCCTAGTCCTTTTTTTCTTATTCCTAGCGTAGTTCTAGGTAGGCCTAGGCCGCGTTGTAAAATAACCAGCCCTATTTATATAATAACATATAATATAATAACATCCCCAAGGCATAATCGTGTTCTGGTTGCATGGTTTGTTGACCCTCTTCCGTAGGCCTAGGCCTAGATCTGAATGGTTCCTTCATGGTCGAGGGCTAGGGGAGGCCTAGGGTCAAGTCCTAGATAAGTGGGGGGCTTGGGCAAGCATTAACTGGTACTCAGAATATGTTCGGGTCTATTCGTCTGAAGTCGACCATTCTCGGCTTGTTGCAGTTGCTGCCAGCTGCCTTTTTTGATTGGTTGGTTTGGTGTCGTCCATGTTTGTTTACTCTGCGCATGCGTACACCCTGTCGGAGACGGCAACGTGAACGCCAAAGTTGGGACTTTGCAAACTATAAGCCTGGTTTATGACTGACGGAAACGGAATTGGGAAACTTGATTGTGAATGTTGTAAGATAGCTAACACGGCGGAGCGTTTATGATTGACGGGTTACCAACGCGAGACGGCAACGCGGTCGGTAAAGTTCGCCAAGTCCCAACTTTGGCGTTCACGTTGCCGTCTCCGACACGGTGTACGCATGCGCAGAGAAATCAAACATGGACGACACCAAACCAACCAACCAAAAAGGCAGCTGACAGCAACAACAACAAGCCGAGAATTGTCGACCTCAGCCGAATAGACCCGAACATATTCCGAGTACCAGTTAATCGTAGGACACACCCACAAATTGGTAATGGGAGGCACCAAGCCTCTTTTCGATAGTTCTGTGCGAGCTCAGCGTCCAATGTACAGTTTAGAGAGAAATAGTGAAACAAAGTCAAATTTTCATTAAGTTGTCTGTACTACCCCTTATCGAGTTGTACTACCATTGATAACCTGTGTCGAGTTCAACACAATACAACCAAAATGCCAAGAAATAGAAACACGCCCCCCCCCCCCCCCCCTCCTAGGTGTATATGGAACATCAAACCCTGTTTCGATAATGTATGCGAGTTCGGTGTCAAATTTATAGATTCCTTAGATATAGTAGAATAAAACAAAATGAAACTTTGAGTTACCCCCCCACCACCCCCTTCTCCTTAAGCATGTACAATCCGTTCTTGAGTTGTACTTCCCCTGTTTAACCCATATCAACAATAAACAAATAACACAAGTGAATTATTTATTGCAATTGTTATTCCTTAGTTAGTTTAGATGTGTTATGTCGGAATATTTTTTTCCAATGTGGTCAGTAATATAAAAAAGTAAAAGCGATTAACATTTGCTTATTTTTATTATTATTATATTAATCCACTCACATAATGAGTACATAACATACAAGTAAACTAACAATGCAAGGCATGTGACATACATAATGAGAACCTTTTAGTTAGTTAATCTAACAAGGTTTACATGACATACAAGCAAGCGTACTAATACTATAATTATGTAAGCAGAGGCAGTGTACAATATTACATCAGACATTCACATTAGGTACATACATACAATTTAATTAAACCAGCAATGTAATCTACACATGGAATTCAAGAGAGTAATGAACATCGATATATACTACGTGAAAGCACAGAAAGGGTACAACGTTACTTACGAATATAAGCATGTTATAAAGTTTGCCCCGAGCGGGATACGAACCTGGAAAGAGAGGACATTCACGATCACAGACCGCTCGACCACCGAAGCGATGGGATTGTGAGCTGAATAGCTTGTACATCTTGTTTGACAATAGCTTGTCAAACAGGATTACTCATGTCAGTGCAATGCATCATAGAGTGTAGAATAACAAAGGTCGCCGTCGTCAACTGCTATGCCATGTTGATTAACACCGGTTCTCGTCAGATCATCGAGGTTAAGCAACACTGAGCGTGGTCAGTACTAGGATGGGTGAACGTTTGGGACCACCACTGAACCATAGGAACCATTGGTGTACCCAAACGAAGACTGTAGATTAGGGCATGGAAAATCAGTAAGGACAGGGTGTGGACAAGGTAGGGTCATGGCAGTAAAAAGTTAATGCTGGAGGCTGGAGGTATGGTGGGGGTTAGGGTAGGGGTAAGCTTAGGTTAGGGATAAAGTTTGGTTAGGGATAGATTAGGGATAAAGATTGGTTAGGGATAGAATATAAAGATGTCAGATAAGGCTAGAAAAATGGATAGGGATAGGGATAAAGCTAGAGATAGAGCTAGGGGTAGAGGTAGGGGTAGGGATAGAGCTAGGGATAGAGGTCGCGAGAGAAGGGGGAGGGGGAGAGGGGGATGGGGAAAGGAGAGAGGGGGAATAACCCCCCTCTCCCTCTCCCCCTTCCCCCCTCCTCCCCTCTCCCCCCTTTCCCCCTCATAGTGCCCTCCTGCCCCCCTCTCGACTGAGAGGGGGTAGGGGGGAGAGGGGGAAGGGGGGGGGGGGAGGGGGGAGAAGAGGGGGAGAAGTTGAAAGTTCCCCCTCTAACACTTCCCCCCCCCCCCCCCCTTTCCCTTCTCTCTCGCCACCTCTATCCCCACCCCTACCCGTCTCCTCCCTTTCCCCTCTAGTGCCCCCCCCCCCCCCCACATCAAATTGCCTTACTAGTTCTCGAATCTGCTGTTGCTATTATCCAATCTTATGTATTTGCTGTTCTAAAAACCCTATACGCCAGTGAAGTTAACTAATGTCCACACATGCTAATCACCCCTATCACTTAGTAGACCAGACCCATGACCCTAACGGGGGCAAATTTGGGGTCCTAGTCACTGTTTCAGGCCTTGTTAAATGATTCCACCATTATGATATGTCTCTTCTCTTTTTAGGGTTATTAATTACATCATTAACCATACTTCAATGATGACGTGATATCACTCGTGAGGGAACCTTCCAAGGTCTTCACACCTATCCAGTTACTTTAGGATTACGTTTATGAATAATTTTATTTATTGTATCAGAAGTATTCTTTTTCCTCAGATTCTTTTGAGCATTCTTCCACAGAAGTCTGGCCCCTGCTTGTGAGCCAGGAGCTATATGACCCCTAGCTGGAATTATTCCATTTAACCCCCTTCAAATTCCTCTTTTGAATACAGCTATTCTTTTAGCTTCAGGAGTTACGGTTACTTGAGCACATCATAGCTTAATAGAAAGTAATCACACCCAAGCTCTTCAAAGGTTTATTCTTCACTGTAATTCTGGGGATTTATTTCACTATTCTCCAAGCTTATGAGTACATTGAAACCCCAATTGCAATTTCTGATGCTGTTTATGGGTCAACTTTTTATGTTGCAACTGGTTTCCATGGTCTTCATGGGTTATGTTAGGTTAGGTTACATCATTAACCATACTTCAATGATGACGTGATATCACTCGTGAGGGAACCATCCAAGGTCTTCACACCTATCCAGTTACTTTAGGATTACGTTTATGAATAATTTTATTTATTGTATCAAAAGTATTCTTTTTCCTCAGATTCTTTTGAGCATTCTTCCACAGAAGTCTGGCCCCTGCTTGTAAGCTAGGAGCTATATGACCCCCAGCTGGAATTATTCCATTTAACCCCCTACAAATTCCTCTTTTAAATACAGCTATCCTTTTAGCTTCAGGAGTTACGGTTACTTGAGCACATCATAGCTTAATAGAAAGTAATCACACCCAAGCTCTTCAAAGGTTTATTCTTCACTCTAATTCTGGGGATTTATTTCACTATTCTCCAAGCTTATGAGTACATTGAAACCCCAATTGCAATTTCTGATGCTGTTTATGGGTCAACTTTTTATGTTGCAACTGGTTTCCATGGTCTTCATGGGATAGGTTAGGTTAGGTTAGGTTAGGTTAGGTTAGGTTAGGTTAGGTTAGGTTAGGTTAGGTTAGGTTAGGTTAGGTTAGGTTAGGTTAGGTTAGGTTAGGTTAGGTTAGGTTAGGTTAGGTTAGGTTAGGTTAGGTTAGGTTAGGTTAGGTTAGGTTAGGTTAGGTTAGGTTAGGTTAGGTTAGGTTAGGTTAGGTTAGGTTAGGTTAGGTTAGGTTAGGTTAGGTTAGGTTAGGTTAGGTTAGGTTAGGTTAGGTTAGGTTAGGTTAGGTTAGGTTAGGTTAGGTTAGGTTAGGTTAGGTTAGGTTAGGTTAGGTTAAGGTTAGGTTAGGTTAGGTTAAGGTTAGGTTAGGTTAGGTTAAGGTTAGGTTAGGTTAGGTTAAGGTTAGGTTAGGTTAAGGTTAGGTTAGGTTAAGGTTAAGGTTAGGTTAGGTTAAGGTTAAGGTTAAGGTTAGGTTAAGGTTAAGGTTAGGTTAGGTTAAGGTTAAGGTTAAGGTTAGGTTAAGGTTAAGGTTAGGTTAGGTTAAGGTTAAGGTTAGGTTAGGTTAAGGTTAAGGTTAGGTTAGGTTAGGTTAAGGTTAGGTTAGGTTAAGGTTAGGTTAAGGTTAAGGTTAAGGTTAGGTTAGGTTAAGGTTAGGTTAAGGTTAAGGTTAGGTTAAGGTTAGGTTAGGTTAAGGTTAGGGGTTAGGTTAAGGTTAGGGTTAAGGTTAGGTTAAGGTTAGGTTAAGGTTAGGTTAGGTTAAGGTTAAGGTTAGGTTAAGGTTAAGGTTAAGGTTAAGGTTAGGTTAGGTTAGGTTAAGGTTAGGTTAGGTTAAGGTTAGGTTAGGTTAGGTTAGAGGTTAGGTTAGGTTAGGTTAGGTTAGGTTAGGTTAGGTTAGGTTAGGTAGTTAGGTTAGGTTAGGTTAGGTTAGGTTCGGTTAGGTTAGGTTAGGTTAGGAGGTTAGGTTAGGTTAGGTTCGGTTAGGTTCGGTTAGGTTAGGTTAGGTTAGGTTAGGTTAGGTTAGGTTAGGTTAGGTTAGGTTAGGTTAGGTTAGGTTAGGTTAGGTAGGTTAGGTTAGGTTAGGTTAGGTTAGGTTAGGTTAGGTTAGGTTAGGTTAGGTTAGGTTAGGTTAGGTTAGGTTAGGTTAGGTTAGGTTAGGTTAGGTTAGGTTAGGGTTAGGTTAGGTTAGGTTAGGTTAGGTTAGGTTAGGTTAGGTTAGGTTAGGTTAGGTTAGGTTAGGTTAGGTTAGGTTAGGTTAGGTTAGGTTAGGTTAGGTTAGGTTAGGTTAGGTTAGGTTAGGTTAGGTTAGGTTAGGTTCGGTTAGGTTAGGTTAGGTTAGGTTAGGTTAGGTTAGGTTAGGTTAGGTTAGGTTAGGTTAGGGTTAG
>CAMDTW010000144.1:0-28362 GCA_945910005.1 Isoperla grammatica | reverse complement strand
TTATTTTCTCTTTCCTCAATAGTAGCTTCTTTTGTTAGTGTGTTATATTTTTCTATTGTATTTTGTTCTGTTTTTCGTATTGTTTCTTTGTAAACGATATGCGTTAATTTATTGTCCTACCGTGTTATTCAGTTTTTATTACTGAATATGATTGACATTTAGTAAATAAATACATACGTAGATAATTAAATAAATACATAAATCTCTATATATAAATTGAATGTGTGTATGTGTGTATGTATGTATGTATGTATGTATGTATGTATGTATGTATGTATGTATGTATGTATGTATGTATGTATGTATGTATTTTATACATACTACACCATTCATCCAATTGCGATGAAACTTTGGTGAGTTGTTGTGCGCACGCCCGCGATGGTTTCTGGATGATAACAACCCCCTCACCCCCCCCCCCCCCCCAACCCCCACCTCCACTGAGACACCAACATGCAATAATGCTTTTCTAAACCATTCATCCGACTGCGATAAAATTTTGGTGAGTTAGTGTATGCACGCCCACGATGGTTTCTGAATGAGTACACCCCCCCCCCCCCCCCCCTCTTTGCGTACCACCAGATGGAAAAATATATTGTGTCTCAAAAAGCACTTCAATAAATAGAATCAAAACATAAACACTTTATTTCTTTACGTGGCATTGCAACGCATGCCGGGTTTGCTAGTAAATCAATACAAAACAACTGCATTTGAATACATCGATGTGCCCGAGGCAGAACCTCTGTGCAACCTTTACGCGCCTGATACCTAGCTACATCTCACTCACAACTCTGCAGGGACATACGTTTGCAGTCAAGTTACTGCCTAAAAAGGTGATTTTGCCAGTCACGTGACTATCAAAACGTACTTTTTGCGCAGAATGCAGAAAGTGTTAAAACTACAGCACGTACGATATACCGAAACGTAACGAACCAAAGCCAAAAGCCAAAGTTGCAAAAATATGGGACGTAAAACCTAAACATGACGAACGAAAGAAAAGCTGGTGGTTTTCCGCTATCACATGATTCAAATCAATTGTAGTCCATGTTGTGATTCCAATAATCCAAATTTTTTTCAAATTTTTTTTATTCCAATAATACAAGCTCATGAAGTAAAATAGTGTCTCTATCTTTATTTATTTAATTTCTATTCTAACAAATACTAACAATTATGAAAAAAGAAGGAAAAAATTCACTATGAAATAATTTGGAAAACAAAGAACAAAATAAGATAGCAACAAAATAACGACATCTAATACAGGAAAGAAAAACACGAGCAACAAAAATTGATACGAAAAAGTTATCAATATAAACGGAAAATTAACATATAAGATTTACATATAACTGAAATGCACGCATATAAATGCAAGTAGGGTCACTACACACAAAAAATAACAAATAGTAACACAATGGAAGATTAAAACAAAATAGAAACTAACGTAACAGATAAGGTTAATGGAAAGAAAAAAGTAAGAAGGAAATAGGAAAGAAAAGGGAAGTTTTATTTTATGAAAAATGGCTAAAAGTATCCAATTCTCGTAAAACTTATTCATAATTTGCGTGTGGAAACTTGCGAGTCGCGAGAGAAATTGATACATTATTTTATATGTTGCCTGTAAGCTGTAAGCAGTGAACGTATTATAAATATTAATAATTATTAATTTTTCGTTAATATTATTATATATTCGTTATAAAAACACAAAGCCATATGGGCCTACTTCTTCACTGCAATTTTTATTCGTAATCATCATTGATCAATAATGTATTGTAATTCATTGTAATGCTATTATCACATTGTTGTTTGGTGAACGTATTCGAGTAGTTTGAGATTTTGTAACCTCTATGTTAACATTTTTGTACGTTTAGTTTTTCTAATAGTTATTTAGATAAAACCAGGAAGTTCAATTGTCGATGTTTATATTTTCATTATTCATTAGTTGTAAAGTTAGCAATTATATGCAACAAACCATGTTCATTCAATCTCAGGTGAAACATAGTATTTAATTTTAGAGTAGATATGCTAAATATAATCAACATAGAAAATAAGAGTTGTAAAAATTGAAAACTTAAACGTCCACAATAAAGTTTTGTTTGGTTATTTTATTTGTATTTCATTGAAATACATTAAAAAAAATTAATTCAACTTTATATTTTGTATTTAAATTTATTGGTGAATTCTAAATATGTATAGCGATGCAAGTTCTGAACTGTGCTATGTTCTACGCGTCTGATACATCGAGCTATTCTACAGTCATGCAAGCGACACGTGGACAAGAGCAACAGTCGGCCCCGCAAAGAGAGGGAGAGAGAAGAAATCAAAACAAATAATTACCTACCACTAGGAAATACTAAACAACCATCGGAATCAAATATCCCAAACAGGATTGATATGGGCAAAAGCTCCAGCAGCATGCATATTTGACGTTTTAAACGCCCGTATACACGTTTCAGAATCAGGCAACCGCTGAAAACAGCATTTCATTACATGTCATGAAATATTACTGTTGGTCAGTGTGTAGTGATTTGTTTAATGGATTAGTACCGATGCCGCTGACCGACAGGATGAAATTCACACCTTAGGCTATGTAATGTATGTATGTATGTATGTGTGATTGTAACCCAAGACAAATAATGGATTTTTAGCAGTAAAGAGCAGTAAAAACAAATTGTAAATAAGGAGTCAATAATTTGTTTATATACTATACTACATTGATATACTATTTTAATTGTCAGTTGATTAAAATAACTATGTGACAACTTATTGCAACACGTACTGAAAACTAGCTCTTCGAAGTCAAAATATATCACATCGAATTTTAAAAAAAATTCCCTCTAGAGCGTCTATTTTTTCCCACTCCTTCAAAATCTTTTTTATTGAGTTTTCGTAAAGTTTATTGGCAAATTGTGTAATTTTTTTGAGATAAATTATAAATTTACACGCAAAAAGAAAGTAGGAATAGAATTTTAAATTACTGCGCCATAGACATTTAAAATGCTAGGTTATAATAAAAAAATATATTTTGTAGAATTTTCAAGAGTTGTTGGTTACTAATTAGACATTATATTCGAACGAATGGGTTGATCAGTTTCAGTCTTATCTAAGATCGTCTAATCCTCAATATTTCCAACGTTTTAATACTGTTGTATTATTCTCTTTTGACAATATCTTTAGATCTTGATAATATCTAGCGCCATAATTCAATTTTAATGCCAGTTTAAAGAACTTTAAAGTTTAAAGTTTGCTTAGGAATAAGTAAGCGGTGACTTTGGAGCCGTCCTAGCAACGAAGCACTCAATAAATTCGAAGTTGTTCTGAATTGGCCTTGTTGATTCTGGCATATTTTGTCCGCAGGTGTTCGCACTGTCCAATCACTGATTCATATGTTTCGTATTTGAAATATCGATCTTTGATTGGTTATCACTCACACGTCGATGGTGTTCGAAGCCTACAGGGTTGGTTTAGTCACTTTAAATTAAAGTCCTCCACTGCAAATCAGTTTAGTTACTGAGTGGGTAGACTCTAAATGTGAATTTATTTATTTTTTATTTTATTTAAGAACGAAAGCCTTCTCACTCTTTCCAGCTGTTGTGTCGAACCCGTGAACCCGGTTGAAGTCATGACCTATGGAATCTCTCCTAGATATTGTTGTATCATGGGTTGGACTAGAAACCCCGCTTCGGTGTCAATATAGCTTACCTGGGAGGTCGTGGTTCCTACATGAGTCAGCCGAGTGTTGGCCGGCCGGGCAGGGAGATTGTCCTGAGTGAAGCCTGCGTTGCTTTCTGGGTTGCACTGCTGAAACAAATAGAGAGCTTTATATAGCCACGTTTTAGAATATAGATCACCCACCCCTTTCCACAATTATTTAAAAAATACGTATTGTCATCGCCCATCGGAAACGGACTCTTATACAAAGTTTCAAGGAAATCGGTACGGTAAAAACGGGTCAAAACTTATTGGTCAGAGGCTTGTCAACTACCTTGTTCCGTACACGTTCAATCAACTGCCGCTAGCAATTAGCAAAAGCCGCATTTTAGCATAGAAGTATTCCTCCAAGAAATGGTTTACTGTACTGGCTAATCTAATTGTTGTAAATACAACTATTTCTCTGCTTATTTTCAGTTACGATTGTGTCTTTAAAACGTAATAATATAATAAGAATGAATAACATGATAATTATTGCCCTTGCATTTAATGATACTATTTCGTATTGATATTTTAAAATTATTTAATTGAACTGATTTCTTTGTAAGAACTATTTAATATGATCACTATTATCACTAGAATTAATAGCACTTTGTAACGATCCCCTTTTTTTAAATTAAGTTAATTAAGTTTGCGCTTCGCCTTAAGTTTGTTTTCTATATAACTCTGCAGCCAGCACTTGTGTTGTATGTAACTAAAACAGCTAGCACACGAGAGATATCTCTTCTCCTTATCTCA
This sequence comes from Isoperla grammatica, assembly GCA_945910005.1. Taxonomy (NCBI): domain Eukaryota; kingdom Metazoa; phylum Arthropoda; class Insecta; order Plecoptera; family Perlodidae; genus Isoperla; species Isoperla grammatica. The sequence continues at coordinate 23,922 of CAMDTW010000144.1, read as the reverse complement.
TTTTTTATATTAATTTTATGTAAAATTTATATTTTTTGTACTGCTCATAATAGAAAAGTGCATATAAGCCCTGTTTTAAACATTGTGTAAAAAATGAGAATGGGAATAAAACGGATTATATAGTAATAATGATAATCCTCGTAGTCGTCTCGAATAGCAAAACTGCAACGAAAGCAGCAAGAATGTTAGGTTCGTACGGCTCGGATCTCCCCCAGCCCAGCCCAGTGATGACACACGACTTACAACGATGATAGAGGACTGAGTGATTCATGACGCAAGGATACTAGGCCATTCACACAAACAAGACTCTCGGATATTACGTCTCACTCAATCTCATCTGATGCAAGAGATTCATTGTCATGTTTGTATTATTTCTGCCTTGCACACTTCTTCACCGATACTATTTATTTAATATTAATTCATAAATATTTAATATTAGTTAATTATTAATAATATAATATAAATAAATAAATATATAATAAAATATGAAATAAAATGTAAATACAAATGAATATAAATTATTATAATATAATATTAATAATATATAATAATATAATGTATATTTTCCCCCCTCCCTCATTATGATTCATCAACAATCAGGCTAAAGAGGACACAGTGCCCTACATGGCCCTTTAATTTCAATAAAATAAATAAATAATGATTCGTGTTGCTGTAAGTATTTATTATTGCAAGCCAATCATGTATTCAAGACGATGAGGGGTGATAGATGAAGATGAAGGACAGTTTTTGATGACCATACTTGATGCGGGACTCAAGCCACGAGTGGGTTTATTCCTGCTTCCAATACAAGAATTCCGGGGTTCGATTCACGGATCGGACGGGAGGTTTTAACTTTTGATATTACGAACATCTTATCTGTATGTTACTGGTGTATACGTAGTACGTACACGAGGTCCATTAAGTTGTAACCACCCATTACAGCACAAACGGTTAAACCATTCGCACTCGTTAGTGCTACGTTTGTGCTGGCTTGTGCCGCAAACCGCATCGTTTGTGCTGCTACTGTTAAAAAGTTACAGCCACTTGAAAGTGGGTGGTTACAACTTAATGCCTAACCACCCATTCTTCTAATCGACTTGAAACTTTGCAAGTGGTTAGTGCTACGTTTGTGCTGGTTTGTGCCGCAAACCGCATCGTTTGTGCTGCTACCGTTAAAAAGTTACAGCCACTTGAAAGTGGGTGGTTACAACTTAATGCCTAACCACCCACTCTTCTGATCTACTTGAAACTGTGCAAGCAGTTAGTGCTACGTTTGTGCTGGTTTGTGCCGCAAACCGCATCGTTTGTGCTGCTACCGTTAAAAAGTTACAGCCACTTGAAAGTGGGTGGTTACAACTTAATGCCTAACCACCCACTCTTCTGATCGACTTGAAACTGTGCAAGCGGTTAGTGCTACGTTTGTGCTGGTTTGTGCCGCAAACCGCATCGTTTGTGCTGCTACCGTTAAAAAGTTACAACCACTTGAATGTGGGTGGTTACAACTTAATGCCTAACCACCCATTCTTCTGATCGACTTGAAACTTTGCAAGCGGTTAGTGCTACGTTTGTGCTGGTTTGTGCCGCAAACCGCATCGTTTGTGCTGCTACCGTTAAAAAGTTACGGGCACTTATATGTGGGTGGTTACAACTTAATGCCTAACAACCCATTTTTCTGATCGACTTGAAACTTTGCAAGCGGTTAGTGCTTCGTTTGTGCTGGTTTGTGCCGCAAACCGTCTCGTTTGTGGTACCTGTTGTGTTATTTACGTATTAGGATGGCGCAAGTATTTGTATAGGTGCTTTATTTTTATGTATATTAGATAGGCCTACAACAATAACAATACTTGATAATTTTACGAGAACAGTTTTTTAACACATCATTGATTTTGCAATGTGGCAATATAATACAGGTTTCACCTAGCAAAATTTTGATCTTCAGGTATTGTATCTTATTGTATTCAAAGGTAAGTTGGTAGTTAATTTATTTTTATTATTATTATTATTATTATTATTATTATTATTATTATTATTATTATTATTATTATTATTATTATTATTATTATTATTATTATTATTATTTATTTGTTTAATTTATTTTTAACATGTTATGAGTTATGACCATACATAATATAAGTAGTACAATATATAAATCAAAGCACACTGATGGTAGTGAGCAGTTATACACATTACATGTGTCTTACTACCATGTTCTTAAAATTAGTTTATAATACTACATTTTTAATGTACGTTGATGTTTGTATGTACAACACATTTACTTTGTGTTAAATGTTGCTTGATAATACAGTAGTATTTTTTATTTACAGTTCTAGTTTTTGACGTGATAAACAATTCTGAACAGATCCAGTTATGTCAGTCCGTGTATGTGTAAGTGTGCATGTGCTTGTGCGTGCATGTGCTTGTATGGGTCTATGTGTGCATGTATGTTAGTGCGTGTGTTCTTTATTTGTGTATGTTCTTGGGCCTATATACAAGTGTCGTTTACCGGGCTATAAGACAATGACTCTGTTCTTTTTTTATGATTTTATCTCTAGGAGTTTTACGTTTGAATTTAACTTATTGTACACGTTTGCTGCTCTACAGTAGAACTCATTTTGGTATAAAGAAGTCCGGGCAAAAGGAGGGCACAATGTGACCCCTTTTCCGTACCTTGCTGAGCGGTAATTAAGCTGAATTCTATGTAACGATCTAGGCCTACCAAATTATTGTATATTTTTTTTAGGTATATAATATCTATTTCAACAAAGTTATTTTCAAGCGACAGTACGTTGCATATTCTATTTATTCTTTACTGTCACATTCATGTCTTCGAGTAATAAATTTCGTGGCTCTGTTCTGAATGCTCTCAAGTTTCTGTATATTAGTGGTATAGGATGCCACGCAGGACATCCATACACTAATACTGACAACTAGACATATGCACACAGCTTGCTTAACCTTTGGTCTGGCACTGTACAAGGTTCTAGAAACGAACCCTAGGAGTTTTGCAGCCTTGTTTCTGACTATTTCCGTTCAAATGTTCCATTTTAAGTCGTGAGCAATAGTTATTCCCAAAATGTTATACATTTCACAGTTTTTACTTTAGTATTTTAATGTGAAAATCAAAATAATTAAGTTGTTTTGATTTTGAAATACACTTGTGGTGACATTTTTTTCTCATTCAATGACATGTAATTGACATGACACCACAATCGTATGTTGTTTAAACTCCAAATCATTTTGCAGTACAGTTACATCGTCGAATTTCGGAATTGACACAATCATTGTGGTGTATGAACGTAATTGAAACACATAAGTGACGTGAAATGCATACAAAAATGAACTCGACATCAAATTCGTTAGTAGTACAGCAAGTATTATAGCAACGTTAAGAAACCATAATCAGACATCTACATTATTGTATGTATTACAAGAATTATTTTTATAATACACAATATTCTTAACGTTATACTAGACAAAAAGTTATGTCACAAAAATACTATCTCGATACATATTCCTAACTTGTTTTTTATATTCATAGTTTTTTAGTTGAATCTACTTACGGTTAGGTAAACAAGATATAAGTCGCGTGCCACAATTCAGCAGCTGAGTCTGCTGAGCAATCGTAGTGTTCTAGTATAAAGCTGTTTAGTTCACTGATAGTAAGCAAGGTGTTCCTTTATTCAGAATACTGAGTCGGCTGAGTAAGCGAACACCAAAAAGAACAAAGTGCCGCTCAGTCCAATTGCATACCTCAAAAACGCGGTAAATACAAAACATGATACTTCCTTTTTTGGTGTTTCCTTCTTTTAGTATAGGTATTACTCAAAATAACAGATTTAGCAATTTCTCATGCACTTACATAACAAAAGTACACATTTTATGATCGCAGTCGCTTGACAAAGAAGTATCAGAAATAGAACATTTAATTTTGATGACCCGAAACAAGCGTTTTCGTTCCAAATATTACAAGTCAGCGGAATAAGCGACATCATTTTTCACTTATCAAGCAAACCTAGCAGCTGAATTATGGCAAGCGACTATAATATACCCCGAATTTAATTAACAATTAACAATCAATTGTCTACTGACAAAATTATTAGTACTTATTTTCTGTGGGAGATATTATTATTATTATATATTATACGCTATATTACATGCCTTATTGCCTGTATGACTACAAACTAAGTGACTCGTTTACAGATTTTGCACCCCAGCAAACTTCCCGCCACAAACCCCGAACTGTGGCAGCAGCTTGAACTGCTTTAAATATGTATTGAGGAATAAAATCATGAAGTGAGTGTAATGTGTAATTCAAATAATAACATCTCATTGGCAGGTACTGATATGTGCGAACACACTAAAATTAGCATGCACAAGGAAGCGACTTTCCTTTCAATATCATTAAACTAGGAAAACGCCCTGGGTTGCCAGATGAGCGATTGTTAGATAAGCGGAGTGAATATCTCATCGGCGCTTTGTCTGTGTGTTTGTGTGCAGAATTTTGTTCGACGCGAACAGACCAAACGGCTTGACGGATTTGGTTGACATTTTCAGTCAACACTCGTGACCGCTAAACTAAATGCTGTTGACATATCCAGTAAAATCCGTCAGGATGCCAACCTACAAAAAATTAATAAGTGAAAAATATTGAGTTTTAATTGTTTTTGTTCGTGGCGCACAGGTCAAACGGCTTGACGGATTTGGCTGAAATTTTAAGTCAACACTAAAGACTAGTAAACTAGATGCTTTTATATAATCAGAAAAATTCTTCAAGATGCCAACCTACAAAAAATTAGTCAGTGAAAATATTTAAATTTTCTTATCAAAACTTATGGCCGGATTTAAATACTTTTTTATATTTATGTCCAGAATAACAATTTCGACACACGATAAAAGTTTGAAAGTTGTAACTATACCCGACAATTAAAAAAATATTTTTTTTTTTTTTTTGCAAAATTTTGTTCGTTACGCACAGTCAAATGGCTTGACGAATTTGGTTGATATTTAAATCAACACTCGTTACCACTAAAGTAGATGCTCAACATAACCAGCAAAATCTGGCAAGATGCCAACCTACAAAAAATTAATTAGTGAAACAAATCCAATGAATAATTTTATTTATTTATATTAAAACTGATCACCGGATTTCGTGAATTTTTAAAAATGGTATGCACAATAATGATATCAACACATTACAAAAGTTTTTGAACTGTTTTCCTTTTAACTAATATTGTATGATTAGGGAATATATTTTGCAAATTTTAATTTTTTCGTCACGCACATTACAAACGGCTTGACGGATTTGGTAGAAATTTGCTGTCAACACTCGTGACTATACTAAACTAGATGCTGTTAATATAACCAGCAAAATCCGTCAAGATGCCAACCTACGAAAAAAAAAATTAAGTATTTTATAAAAGCACTCATCTGGCAACAGAGCGGTAATTGCTGGTAATGTTAACAGCATCTACTTTAGTGGTCACAAGTGTTAATTGAAAATGTCAACCACATCCGTTAGCCGTTTGATCACTGCGCGACAAAATTAAAATTTGCAAAATATATTGCCTTAAATGAACAATATTTGGTTACAAGATGGCGGTAAACAAAACAATTCCCAAACTTTTGTCATGTATTGACACTATTATTGTTGACAAAATTACTGAAAACAAAAATATTTTATACAATTTTAATTATAGTATATAAATAAAACATTGAACTTGTTTCAGTAATTATTTTGATAAAGGTTGGTATCTTGACGGATTTTGCTGGTAATGTTAAAGGCATATTGTCACAAGGCATTGTTGGTAACATATATACAAACTCAAATTGTTTGAGGAATTTAGAAAAAAAAATTAAAGAAATCGTTCCATATTTAGCCGAGTAATTAGCAATTTTGTAAAATATTATTTGCGGGATGACGTCACCCGCGTGACGTCACTGACTATAAGCTGGCTGGCTACCGCGTGCCTGCCTCGCGCATCAACGGCGGCCCGCGCGCTGTTTAGTTGAAGCCTGCCCTTAGCGCAAGATGCTTGGCCTGTCTCCCTACAGTTTTGAGCCAAATTACACAGAAGGAGAACAATTGGAAAATCAAAGGAAACAGGGGGAGAAAGAAGCCTGGCTTAAAACATTCAGCGGTCGGAAAGGAAATATCGACTGGTGTACTAGTGTATTTCCATGGCACGGACATAGAGTCATTATGTTGTCACGAGTCTGACAAAATTACAAGTGTGCGCGATCATTTTGATTGTATTACTATTCACGACGCATTCCAACACATAATTAATATCCATTCCCTGAACACGGCAAGACAACAGCTGTTGCTACACTCCACGTGCGAAAACGATCGACAACAGTGGCGGGGGACGTCAAGCAAAATGTGGCGTCACATTGCCTACAAGCAGTTTGTAGCGTGGATCAACTCATGGACTGCGCTTGGTAAAAATCATCGAATCGTAATTCCATCGTGTGTAGTGAAATCTATAAGGGAAGAATATCCTGCTGCCGACGGGATTTATGTAGGATTTAAAGTTTTAAAGTTGCCGATGGCAAGACAGAGGACTATTTTGACTGAATACTATGTGAGTTATATAATATGTATAAGTTGTATACGCGGTACTAATTATTTAAAACATGATCCACTATTTTAATGTGTATTCAGTTTCAAAACCTAAGGGTCATATCGTATTGTTCGGCGACTTTAATCTGTCCACCAGTTGGACTTCATCAACAACTGGAGACAACAATAGCAACATGGATGTCTGGTTCATGGATCACTTCATACATGGACTTGGACTTTTTCAACACAACATGCATCCTACGCGCAATATGGCAACACTGGACTACGTGCTCGCCAACTTTGAGCCAATGGCCGTAACGCCTGGGAGAAGTTTCTTCACTTCCGACCATACGTCCCTAGACGTCAAGGTGACCTTGCCGGCTGCCGCGAAGAGACCGAAAGAGCAAACCCCGCGCGATCTACCCCAGTGGCGGAAGACTAACTGGGCAGCGGTGAATAGCGCTGTGGTGGCTCTTCCATGGGATCAGCTGCGCGGGGGCGATCTTGACAACTCAGTGGACTTGTTTACAACCTGGATGTGTGCTGTCATAAAGGAACACGTACCACACCGTTGCCAAAAGACGAGAAAATTCCCGCAATGGTACAAGAACGACACGTTGTTAGCCCTTAGAAACAAAAACAGTGCATGGAGTCTCTGGAAATATTCTCCAAACAAACATACGCGCCACACATTCGAACACTTACGACGTCTGTCTAAATCACTTCTCAGAAGAGATTATAAAGACCACCTGGCTACTGTAGCATCTGAAGCAACTAAAAACCCCAAAAGATTTTGGACTCTCATTAACTCAAGGCGTAAGTCCGAGCGGATCCCGAAGGAAGTGACGTTAGATGGCGTAAGCGCTGCAGATGATGATAGACCAGAACTCTTTAACGAATACTTTTACAATAGCTTCAATCAACCAGAAAACCCAACAGTGCCTATCACTACACCAGTCAAAAGTGCCTGCACTCATACACTGTCTTCTCTGTGTACGACCCCCACGGAAGTTCTGCAACTTATTCGCAAACTACGTCCCAATCGGGCTACGGGATCCGACAACATTGGTGCTGTATTCCTTCTGAATTGCGGGGCCAACCTTGCTACGCCACTGTCAGAAATATTCAATCTCTGTTTCAACACGGGACGTTTTCCACGCGCTTGGAAGCAAGCAAATGTGATTCCCTTGTTTAAATCCGGGAAAAAAACACTGGTGAACTGTTACAGACCTATATCCATACTACCAATACTATCGACAATCTGCGAACGTATTATACACCGGCGTCTTCTGGCATTCACTATTCCACACCTTTCAACTGTTCAGCATGGATTTTTACCGGGAAACTCCTGCTTAAGCAACTTGGCAGTCTTTCAGCACGCCGCCGTCGAAGCCATCAACAACAAAGCGCAACTGGACGTCGCTTATGTGGACTTTGCCAAGGCATTCGATTCCGTGAGTCATCGCCATCTACACTCTAACAACAGATGACTAAAATTTAGTCACGAAGACACCGTTTTAGACACCAATTTAGTCATTTTTGTGTGCAGTGTTTAAATTTTAGTCACTTGAAGTAAAAATTAGACACCAGATTTATATTTTAAACACTCTTTTAGCAAACAGTCGGTTTTTAGTGTCTAAAAGAGTGACTATTTAAAAGTGACTAATTTGGTTAAACTAAAAGCGTCTAATTTTAGTCATATTTATATTTAAGCAATAAATTAGACACTTGACTGTCAAAATAGACATTTTACTTTAGTCACAGCTTTAGTCATTTAGTCGCATCCAGCATTGCTGAAGTTTATCGATGTGTCAACGTTGATTTGTGAAGGTAGTAATTATATAATTTGGTATTTTTTAAATCTACCAACTTTATGGTTTTTGATGTGTTTTATTTATTAAATTTTAAGAAATGGGATAATATAAAATTAAAATAAATGGCACCTTCTTCAAATTGGAAATATTAAAAAAAAACATCAAAAAACATAAAGCTCATCATCTACAAATCCGTGCATAGCAGTAGCCAAAACTACATATTTAAACTGGTTTAAAAATGTAAACATAATTACGAAATATTTATAACAGGTAACATAAACAGTGACTTTTGTAAAAATTTTATTAAAAAAATATAAAGCGGGTAGATTTAAGAAAGACCTATAACTTTGAAGAAGCTATAATTAATGCATAGTATGCACATTATATATTATAAGCCGCATCCTCTTCTTTCCATTATCCAAAACGTCTTTAATCTTTGCAAATTTGAATATGATCTTTGAATACGCGCGCGTATCGAAGCGGCAGACGGAAACGGAAGTATTCAGTGGTCGGCCGTCGGGCGAACTGCGACACATATCTTCGCTGCCTCGCGCCTCGCGGAGTGCGTAGTTGACATTTGACAATGCCTGCATCGAGATCTAACCGTCGATGGCCTGATATTTCGGTAAGTACAACGTTTAGTTATTGTTAATATAATAATAATATAATTGAATTGTTCTGGGCCAAGCTTTGTTTTAGTGGAATTCTATACAATAACCTCTAGACTCGAGCTAGGTGGTTAACCTAACCTCACATTTTGCCTAGTGGCAGGCCCTGCCGCACATTTGGAAGTCTCTACTCTGTGTTCATCAAAAGACACGTAGGCCTAGGCCCTAATATACGTTCTCAGTACAATCATATTTTGTTAACATATCTTCTTGTAGGCCTAGGCCTAGACCCTTAACAACAATGCAGGCACAGTGTTGTCTGTACTGTAAGGATCAGGAGCTAATCCACCTAGGCATAGAACCTAGGCCTATTTGTAAAATGTAGGCCTAGGCCTAGGCCTAGTGCATGATTGTAGGTCTAAAGGTCGGTGCACAATTGCCCGGTAACGATAACTGTAACTATAACGATAACCATAAAACGGTAACGGGAAGGCATTCGATGCACAATTGCCCGTTAAGCAGACGCTCGGCTATTTGCTAATACTTTTAACAGGCCGTGGACGCTTGATTCTGATTGGTCCCGGTAACGTACAGACGGGAACGGTAACGTTAAGTTAAAACTTGGCGAACTTCCCGTTCCCGTTACCGGGCCCGGTAACGTGAAGCTCTGATTGTGCATCGTATCGTAGTTTAACATAGAATCGAAGTTTATTCCCGTTATCGTTATCGTTACAGTTATCGTTACCGGGCGATTGTGCACCGACCTTTACTATAGGCCTACCCTAGCCCTAGGTACGGTAGGGCCTACCTTAGCCCTAGGTACGGCAGGGCAGGCCTCTCATTCGTGGGATCTACCAAATCCATTTCATAATCAATATTTTCTCAAGCTTGACGTAGCAGGTCTGCCTAGGCATAGCCTGCCTGTTTGTATAACAGAGCCCAATCACAACCCATCATTTTGATTCATATCATGAAGTTTAGGGCATGTTTCAAGCTGGGCCTACTATTTTTTACAGTGTGTAAAAATTCACAATAAAATCACAATCATAATCTATGCCTACCCAGTCAGTGTGGTGTGTAGGCCACCTCCCACCCCAGGATTTCAACAGGTGTATTGGATTAAAATTGTGAATTCCGTTGTTGTAGTGTACCGGTACCTAATACCTAGTGTCCTTACTCCTTGCTTAGGTTAATACGTAGGGCCTACTACAATATAGGCCTACCATCAGTTTATTGTGAACGAGGAACATTTCCTTTATGTTACGTTGCATCTCGATGCCGATACTTTGAGTCCCGGGTAACAGTATCAATAGGCCTAACTGTAATTACCCCTGCAATTGTAAGCATAATGCAAATTTACTTGTTTAAGCATAGGCCTCTATCTTACGATGAGAATGCACAATACCATTCCATAAGCCTGATGGAGTTTATTTTTCCTGGTAACTGTAAGGGAGTGGTCTCTAGTAGGCCTATCGAACTTGTCGTTCAGACTGCAAATTACACACACTGATAATATGTTACTAGTAGGCCTACTACCGTATTGAGTATCTAGACCTGTTATTTTATTGCACATTAGCGCTTACCATTAGGCATATAAAAGTTATCATTAGACCTACTGGGACATATACCTACCATTGGCCTACAAGCCTATAGTTTTCAGGGTAGGCCTACCGGTAGGCCTTCTGTAGACTTTCACAAAGTTAGATTTAGACGTAGGCCTACCTTGCTAAAAAAGAAAAAAATAGAAAAGTATGACTAGTTACGAATTATGGAAAATAACTTAATCCGAAAACTTTATAGACCTATCAAGTTCCGTACACAGCAATCAATATGTACTAAAAAAAATATATCAGTTAGCAGTTAGTTTATCAGTTTGCATGATACTAAGTCAGTGCGTTAATGGAACAACATATTATGTAATCCACCGTTCAATGTTGACATTCTGTGCGGGTGAGGTAGGTCTACGTGAGTACGTATTTGATTGACTCAGAAGGTCTAGTCTGTAATTACCTGAATTGACCTACCTACTTGGAGCATCACTTTAAATGTTCCATTTAAGTTTCTTTAAAATTAAGGAAAAATATGTCATCATCCTGACATTTTTGTTTTTCCGTTTTTTATAATTTAGAGACTTCAAAGCTAAGTCTTAACTCTATCACCTAAATAAGTTCCTGCTGATATCAATATTTATTATTTATTCCTAGAGGCCTTCCGATGACAAACTTATTCGCACACCTCAACTTGGGAAATACAGTATGGATCCTGTTTAACTACGCCTAAAGAGACACCTTGGTCAAACATCATTTTTCCGGCTATCGTTTTCTGAAGGTATGTACAGTATAGTAAAATAACATTGCCAACTTGCCATTGATGTAAAATTACAGCATCCGACATCGAAACAAAATATCAATGTCACATTACAATGCTGACACGTAAAACATTGATGTCAAAAAACCAAAGCTTTATATAATTATAAATAAACTATACATAACTACCTATCAATTCCTTTTCTGAAGTTATATTGATTGCATTGTTATCGATTGGTTTTCAGTCTTTTGAGCCCACCTTGCAGAAATGGAATCTGCTTCAATAGAGAATGAGGCTTTCAGTGCAAAACAGAACAAGAAGTCTACACATACAATTTATTTCTTATCAGAACATCAATGTTTCTTACCTGAAATTTTCAATTGTTCTTTGAAGTAAATTATGAAATTGTTTAAATAAATGTACAAGTGTGTATAATTGACCAATAAAATGTGCTGCAGCATTTTTTCTTTTAAAATGTTGTTACTTTTGCAAATAGATACAAAGCACTCTATGTTCAACTCAATATGCATCTCTGTTACTCTATTCTATAGCCAGCCTAGTTGATTCTTATGTCTTGTCTGCATAGTTAAATGTGTAAATTATTTCTTTGAGAAGGGTGAGATATTATTTAGTTGACCATAAAGTTGCTTTAAATCCATGTCAATTATTTTCAGCTGCTGAACGCTTTCTCCAATTTTCAATAGTTTACTATTGATCTCTTTAATAGTTTACTATCACAGCAGCTAATAATAATTTACTAATTTACGGTTGATCTTTTAGTTGACATGTTAAATCCCAAGAGTAATTTCACTCATTTTGTATAGTAATTAATAATAACTTAATGAATAGTAAATCTGAATAGTTTGTTCAAATTTACTAGCACGTAATTTTTCAATAGTGATACCAATAGTAATCTCAACAGTACATTTTCACAAGGGAAGATTTACCTAGAGTAATTGGGTCGTAATTGCAAGTGACCCAGTTGTGGCAAAGGTTGCTGCAAAGGGAAGGTAAGGTATGAAAGCCGTCTGCCTGCAGGAGTGCCACACAGGACTAAAAAACTCTAGAGGGATGCCATAGTTTTCAACTATTCTGGTGTGGGATTAGCCCAATCGTTTGGGAATAAGGTAAGCAGACCTGCCAATCGATTACAAATTTCATATCGATAATCAATCGATTATCTAAGTAAAAATCGGTTAGTAATTGGTTAATCGATAATCGGCGGCAACCCTAGAAATTACGTATTCGAGTTATTTTACCGGTTCATGTTTACACAACTTATGTTCAACTATTAAAATCGGAGTGTTTTCAACGTACGTGATTTTTGATATTAATATTATCTTGCATAGCCGGAACTTTTAAGAATCGGTTCTCATGGAACTTTTATGTAGGGAACCAGTATCAAAATAGGTAGGTACCGTAATGTAATCATGCTATATACTAGAACCGGAGCCTTTATGGATGAAACGTTCCAATCCCTGCGAGATACTAATAGGTGCTACATAAGAGTGTATGTTTGATATTTTATTTTTTATGTTTTATATTTTATTTTTTATGTTTATATTTTATTTTTTATATTTTATTTTTACATGTTTTATATATTCTTATATTTTTTATATTTATATTTTTTATTTGTTTATTTATTTTTTTAGTTAAATATTTCACAGATTAGATATTTGGGTTGGAAAAAACTAAGTGTGCATTTGTGATACTGCTTTACATTGTGCCATATGCTTGCCTCAGCCTACCCCTTGTCTACAAACTATGGGTAAATAATTTTCAATAAATAATTACAGTACATGTAATTAACCTTACAATTTTGTTGGTTTGAATAATATTCATATTTTGAATCTCACGCAGCTACCCACCTCTTCAGGTAAGCTATTGGTCTCCTTTCCCCAACCACAAGCACTAAAATAATATCAACAAAAAATCCCATCCTTTCCATATAAATGTGTACATTTATGCAAACATGGTTGGGCAACCAGGTTGTGCAATGTGTGTATCTATCTCGACAGCATTGTCCAATGTATGAAGAATGTGGGAGTGTTTTTACCTTTTTACCTCTTTTACCCATTACATTTAACACCCCCCTAACACTTGTTCAAAGCTTTTAATTCACTATCATATTTTAGCACCCAAATACCCCACTGTTCTTTGAACAAACTAACTCCCCCCCCCCCCCCCCCAAACCATTTTCCGTTCACCTATCGTATTTCAGCACCCAAATAATACAAGCTCCCCAACTTCCCCCAACTTAAACTTATGCTACCTTCACACACCATACACCTCATCATTACCTTCTTATCAATAACCCTCCCACAAGCCCCTTCCTCACTGCCCCTCAACAACAATTTTGTTTTGAAATTTCAAAACTGTGGAGTCTCTTTTTGACCCCCGAGCGATTTTATTATATCCGGAGGGAAGAAATTTAGTCGCCTATAAGTGACTAAAATTAGTCGTCTATAAGTGACTAAAATTAGAATAGATAGAATAAAATAGAATAGTCGCCTATAAGTGACTAAAGTTAGTCGTCTATAAGTGACTAAAATTAGTCATTAAGGTAAATAGTCATTATAAATTGACTAATATTATGCGTTATTAGACATCTTTAACGACTAAAAATAGTCACCAATTGGCAATTATAACAAGGCTGCAAAAAAGGCACGTCAAAGATGACTAAATTTTAGTCATCTGTGTTTGGAGTGTACTGTACAAGATTTCTCAGCGCTTCGGCATTCACGGTAAACTGTTATCGCTGATAACTGACTTCCTCGACAATCGTACCCAGCGTGTTGTTATAAATGGAGCTTCATCTTCTTGGCTTCCCGTTGTCTCCGGTGTGATACAAGGCAGTGTGCTAGGCCCATTGTTTTTTACCCTATTCCTGGACGATCTAGTAGATCATATACCAAGCGAAGTGTGCAAAGTGCTTCTTTTTGCAGACGACTTTAAACTAATGACAGTTATAAACAAACTTTCGGACGCAATTCATATGCAAAATTCTCTTAATAGTTTTTCTATGTATTGTGTAGACTGGTGTCTGAAACCAAACCCGTCTAAGTGCACAATTCTTACAATAACACACAGGAAACAACCAATTGACTATTTATATTACCTAATGAAGCATCCAATAAGAAGAGTAGACTCCCAGAGGGACCTGGGCGTCATTACAGACTCAAAACTTTTGTTTAAAAAACATGTGGACAAAATCACATCTAAAGCCATGTCCATGTTGGGAATCATCTATAGATTCACTGATATAAATGACCCAGCAGCATTAAGAGCATATTACACGGGATGTATTGTACCAATCATCGAATATTGCTCCCCAATATGGGCAATGGCTGCAGACACAAATCTAAAAGCCCTAGATCGAGTAGTCTCATTTTTTCTTGCAATAGTAAAGTATCGAGTGCCGGCTTTTAAACATTGCACCAAACAGGAAATTATGCAATCTTTAAATATTGACAGCCTTACTTCTCGCAGAGTACGATCTGACATGGCTTTCCTGCATCGCATTGTTAACGGTCATGTCAGGTCGGACATTCTTGTGTCGCTGTTTCCGCTCCGAATACCTTCTCGTACAACTCGTCTCACCAACCTATTCCACACTTCAACCCCCCGCCTATCTATTACCAAAAGATCGCTTTTCTACCGCCTACCTACTACATTTAATTCTTTTCCCCAATCTTCTTCGTATGACATATTTGCTAACAACTTAAAATCATTCCTTACCTCAACTCGCCTTTATGTAAACTAGTAGTTAAAAGCAGAGGATGCGCCGGCCGATGCGATTCTCACCTGTATGCATGTATTGGTTGTGTGTTTTTATAAAAAAAAAAAAAAAAAAAAAAATGTATAATGTTATAATGTTACGTTTGAAGGTTTAATGTAAAATGGCTGTATAGCTGTATTTAAATCCTGAATAAATAAATAAATAAATAAATAAATAAATAATGTCAAAATACGCTGTGAAAAGTTTCAGGGCTCAATAAAATATACATATCCATTTTCTAACACGTTTCACTCAATGCTTACCTTTGCGAGTTACATAAATTTCGTAGTCTTCTTCAACGAAATGATCGGAACATATACGGGTATACCTAGTTGGTATAAAGTTATCCCGTTTAATTTTCGTCACCCAGTTTTTTAAGCGCACTGGAGATTTATCCCTGTTCGGGAAACGGTGAAACGATATGCCACTTGAAGCTAAAAATGTGTTATAGCATCCGTACACACAACACGCTAGCACCATGTTTACCGATTTAATTAAAACATGAATATATACACCATATTACACTTGAGAATATAAACACAATATTAACACAATCGCAGGCATAATCTTAGGTAGGATAAATACAAAAAACTCCACGCCCTTATACTGTTTGACAAACACTCGTACTACACGGCTGTTGTAACTTATATATATATATTATATCAATCATTAGCACTAACAAGTTTTTAAAATAACATCACGAGAGAAACTTTATAGAATGACAGTGACACTGTGTTTGTATATAAGACACAAGAGCAAACCATCCAACCAGATCGAATGTCAACCCTTAACTGAATGGTGCGGGTGGTCAGTCATTCTTCCGTGCGACCCTCGCCTGGCGCTCGCTCAGCTCTTTATAGTCACTGACGTCACATGCCTCGGGGCGCGCGACAAAACAAACCGTTGTACGGCGGGTAGGCATCGTCCATGGATGTCATACACCGCGGTTTTCTTATTTTTTCAATGTCTAATTGTGAATAAAAAATACTTTGTTTCATGTGACAATATGCCTTTAACAGCGTCTAGTTTAGTGGTCACGAGTATTGACAGGAATGTAAACAAAATCCGTCAAGCCGTTTGACCTGTGCGCGACGAACAAAAGTCTGCACACAAACAAACAAAACTTTTTTTTACAAAATGGCGGTTAAAGTTAATACCTAAAAACTCTTATCACGTATCGACATTGTATTTCTGGAAGAAAATGTAAAAACAGTATTTAAATCCGTTAATAAGATTAAATAAAAAAAAATAATAAACGATATTTTCACTACTTTAATTTTGTGTAGGTTGGCATCTAGACCGATTTTGCTGATTATGTTATCAGCATCTAGATAAGTGGTAAAAAGTGTGGACTTAAAATTTCAGACAAAGCTGTCAAGCCGTTTGACCTGTGCTTTACGAAAATTAATTAAAGTTCAATCTTTTTCTCTCATTTATTTTTTGTAGGTTGCCATCTTGACGTATTTTGCACGTTAACAGCATCTAGCTTAGTGGTCACGAGTGTTGACAGACCATAACAACCATATCCGTCAAGTCGTTTGACCTGTGCACGACGAAAAACGTTTGATCACAAACAAAGAATAAATATTTTTACTAATAGCTGCTAAAGTTACAACTTGAAAATTTGTCACGTGTCGAAAATGTTGTGATGGACCTAAATAAAAAAAAGTAATAATCTGTATAAAAGTTTTAATAAAAAAATCAAAGCCGCCATTTTTCACTAATTTTTTTATGGTTGCCGCTTGCACAGTTGCAAGTCGTTTAGAAGAATAACTGGTTAGGCACCAAATTATAACCAACCAACTTCAAGTGGCTGTAACTTTTTAACGGTAATAGCACAAACAATGCTGTTTGCGGCACAAACCAGCACAAACGTAGCACTAACCGCTTGCACAGTTGCAAGTCGATCAGAAGAATGGGTGGTTAGGCATTAAGTTGTAACCACCCACTTTCAAGTGGCTGTAACTTTTTAACGGTAGCAGCACAAACAATACGGTTGGCGGCACAAACCAGCACAAACGAAGCACTAACCGCTTGCACAGTTTCAAGTCGATCAGAAGAATCGGTGGTTGGGCATTAAGTTGTAACCACCCACATTCAAGTGTCTGTAACTTTCTAACGGTAGCAGCACAAACGATGCGGGTTGCGGCACAAACCAGCACAAACGAAGCACTAACCGCTTGCAAAGTTGCAAGTCGATCAGAAGAATGGGTGGTTAGGCATTAAGTTGTAACCACCCACTTTCAAGTAGATGTAACTTTTTAACGGTAGCAGCACAAACGATGCGGTTTGCGGCACAAACCAGCACAAACGTAGCACTAACCGCTTGCAAAGTTGCAAGTCGATCAGAAGAATGGGTGGTTAGGCATTAAGTTGTAACCACCCACTTTTAAGTGGCTGTAACTTTTTAACGGTAGCTGCACAAACGATGCGGTTTGCGGCACAAACCAGCACAAACGTAGCACTAACCGCTTGCACAGTTTCAAGTCGATCAGAAGAATCGGTGGTTGGGCATTAAGTTGTAACCACCCACATTCAAGTGTCTGTAACTTTCTAACGGTAGCAGCACAAACGATGCGGGTTGCGGCACAAACCAGCACAAACGTAGCACTAACCAAGATAAAGCATTGTATTAGATGATAATTAATTTACGGATTTTAAAACATTAAGTTGTCACCACCCACATTCTAGTGGCTGTATCTTTTGAACGGTTACAGCACAAACGATGCGGTTTGCGGCACAAACCAGCACAAACGTAGCACTAACCGCTTGCAAAGTTAAAAGTCGATCAGAAGAGTGGGTGGTTAGGCATTAAGTTGTAACCACCCACTTTCAAGTGGGTGTAACTTTTTAACGGTAACAGCACAAACGATGTGGTTTGCGGCACAAACCAGCACAAACGTAGCACTAACCGCTTGCAAAGTTTCAAGTCGATCAGAAGAATGGGTGGTTAGGCATTAAGTTGTAACCACCCACTTTCAAGTGGGTGTAACTTTTTAACGGTAACAGCACAAACGATGCGGTTTGCGGCACAAACCAGCACAAACGTAGCACTAACCGCTTGCAAAGTTTCAAGTCGATCAGAAGAATGGGTGGTTAGGCATTAAGTTGTAACCACCCACTTTCAAGTGACTGTAATTTTTTAACAGTAACAGTACAAACGATGCTGTTTGCGGCACAAACCAGCACAAACGTAGCACTAACGAATGCGATTGGTTTCATCGTTTGTGCTGTAATGGGTGGTTACAACTTAATGGACCTACGTACACGGGGGGACTTCAGAGCCGTCATTACGTTTTTATTATTGCCATCAAGTATTCGAGTCGACAGGGATGATAAATGAAGATGAAGGAAAGCAGGAGTGTAGTCCTGAAATATCTTAAAGGGTCAGGCAGTCTGTATGTACGATTTACCCCGATTACATGTACACCAGTGTATCATATTGATAGATACAAGTCAAGTTCCATAATTAAAAATCCATGGCCAAACTGGCATTTGAACCCTGGACCGTCTGCATTAGCAGTATAAATAAACCCCATAGAATACTAACGAGCCGCAATATGTAATAATGTAAATATGTACATCTCTGCCGTCAGAACTCACAATACTCGATTTAGGAGAAGACAACAACATATTTGTATTGGACAAATGTTATTATTCTGTAAGAGAATTTTCATCAACCTGCCAAAATTGTATTAACAATTCGAATACACATTTAAAAAAACTACAAGATACTTTTTATAGACGGGTTCGTGGCAGTCGTGCCGTGCGCGCTATTTTAAAGTAGCTTCGTATAATGATGTGTGATACTTGTTTATTTAATTTTTATGTGTCATAATTAACAATTGAAATTGCACATTTTGAATCATAAAATGCATACAAGAATTCAAAGAGGCAAATAATTAATACTTCTAATAAATACTAATAATAATACGTCTGTTTTCAAATTAAGCCGGGTCAGGGAGTTATTACAATACATATATAACATTTTTTCAGCTTACATTACAAAAATTTGACATGTATACACATAGAATAGTGTGATTTAATATTGGTATGTACGCTCATCCCTCAACGCGATCCTACTTGGGTTACACACTCCACAAACAGAATTCCGTTCCTCGTGTTCTTATCAATCGAGCGATCAGGCAGGAACGTAGACTACGAAATGGCAACCATGCAAATAAGTAAATACGACAACATTGTCTACCTCAGTGAACTCGATTGCATTATTGATTTGCTTTCTACCAATGGAGACAGCTCAGCAGTAAAGCACGACATTCAAAATCGGTAGGGCGCTGGTTCGAGGCCGGTCACCGGCATTTCTGAAAGATTTTTTCCCGAGATTTTCTCAGCTACAAATTGAATGTTAGGATCAAATCACCTACTAGCCCTCAGCCATTCGTCCCAACTATCAAAATATTAATTTACTGATCGGTGTAATGTCTCAAACTGAAATTCAGCTCTTGTATCGGAGTGGGTAGACATATACAATAAACACAATCATGTATATATTTCAAGATGTCTGTTTCCAAAATTATAAGGGTCATACATTATTATAGTTATTATAATTCAAATATACTTAATGAGAGCGGAACACGTTGCGATGGATTTAATATCAGCTTAACAACATTAGTTTCCAACCAGAACAAGAAGTATTCAGTGTAGGATCTTACATGTCAAACAGTTAAGAAACTATAAAGCAGGAGAATTTAAGGATTTTTTTACACTACCTTCAAAATGACGTCATATCAATATGGAGTGACGCGGGGACATATTTTCAAGATCCACGGATATCTACAAAATAATTCATGCAAAATTGATTGTGTTTGGGAAAAAATAGGCAATTTCAATAATATCTCAAATGTTCTAATTTGCAAACGAATATGGACAACGGGACTCTCGAGTGACAAGTAATTGCCAGCACATAGTCAGTGTTGACAGACACTTGTTACGCATCGACTTGCTGGCTTTGCCTTCGATAACGGTTGTTGGGGCGGGGGGGGGGGGGGGGGGGGGGAGGGGGCTGTGTGCGATATGAGTCAATCACTGAAGTTTGGCCCGACAATTGTTGGGTTCAAAGGAACTAGGATGTCACTTTCTCTTAGAGCTGGGCTGTATAAATAACACATGTTTGTTGTTTGTATTTTGTACTTAAAATACCCAAGCTTATGGGTATCTTGAGTATTTTGTATCGAAAATACATTTGTCTACTTCTTATATTTTACAAAATATTTTTCTCAAGGAAATACATTTTCCAATATTGCTTGGCATGCGACAGATTGCGACCTGACTGTAACTACTAGAAATAATTACACATCGTCCAGTAAGTTCCTAGCGCAACCTATCGGCGAGAATGCTCTAGGAAAGCACAATTGCTTTTGGCTAAAACCAAAATCCAAATTGTTATTCTCGTTGTAAAGGTCGTTCCTTATTTCACATAACATTAGGCCTATAGCATATGAAAATGTATTTTATTTTGAGTATTTTTGAAAATACAAATGCATTTTGTATCGAAAATACAAGTTTCCAATAGAATCTTGTATTTGAATCAAAAAAACATTTATTTGAGTATTTTGTATTTAGTATCTGCAATACAAATATTTGAGTATTTGGCCCAGTTCTACTTGCTCTATTATGAAAAGTTGTAAACCCCTCCTAATACGCCCGGTATAGGATGGACCTCCCGGAACAACAAAGCACAATCACATCCATACGCCACCGATTGCGTTTACACTTCTCGCTGCAGATACAAAATATGGGACCAACGTCTCACTGGATGGCATTGTACTTCACTGTGCTACGGAGATCCACTTCAGCTGTCAAACAGTGAAATTTTAGGTCTGTTCGTTGGACCTTCTCTAAGCACTCGGATCTACTCTAATAATTAAATAGCCGTTCGTTTCATGAGATCACCTGCTCGGATTCCGTTCTTTGGACTCGAGCAACATGATCTAGAGCAGAAAGATCATGATTTTCTTGCTCGGACTTTTTAGGAGGAGTGAGTTAGAGACACTTAGAGCAAGATTACTTTTCGCGCGTTATTCATAAAACCGGCTTCCTCGTGCAGCAACTCTGATGATGTTTAAGTTGTATTTCGTAAGTAAAATATTTGTCGGAACCATATCTTC
Organism: Isoperla grammatica; assembly: GCA_945910005.1. Lineage (NCBI taxonomy): Eukaryota > Metazoa > Arthropoda > Insecta > Plecoptera > Perlodidae > Isoperla > Isoperla grammatica. The sequence goes on along the minus strand of CAMDTW010000144.1, from coordinate 2,728 downwards.
GTTGGAACTTGATTCTGAGCCAAAAAGAGAATAAAGGAGTATGGGAAGCGTTCGTTTGACAACAGGAAGAGCACGGTGCTCTTTCGGCTCGAGCGTGGGGGTGGCCTAATTGAGCCACTCTAAAGCATCTCTAAAGTGATCTTGGAGCGACGTCAAGCAGGTCCAACGAACAGACCTAATGTTTACAACGTGTCAGAATAAAACTATGTAAAGAGGTGACTGTGAAGGGGCTAAAACTGCAAAACCACTCTTTAAGAGTTACAACGTAGTATAGTTGTCCCAAGACTACCTTACACATGCTTTCGTCACAGGCGACTGGTTCGTAGCCAATCAGCGATCGGTATTGGCGCAGGTGTGTCTCGGGTGGTTCGCTGGTTGGCTACGACTGGCCCGGATGTGACGAAAGCAGATGTAAAGTAATTTTGGGTCCCATATATCAAGTTCTATAAACACAATCCATTTTCCAGGGGGGGGGGGGGGGGGGCGCAAGATGCTACTCTTGACTGCCCAATGCAAACTAAAGGAAGCAAGCCACCTCTCGGCCCCTCCTAGTTCCGACGCGGCTTGAACTTACCTGTGAAGGCACCGAGGAATGGGATCGAGCTCGCCTGCCACTTGCGATAGAATGCGACTTGAATGTACGTGTACGTGTAACGTGTCATTGTGTGAGTGTATCGTTCTATGTGTGTGTGTGAGAGGAGGGACTTGATAACGCCCATATGAAAAGAAAATGGCGAACCATTCTGTACTCAAAGCTAAGAGAAACGAACTTGCAAGGCTATACCAAGATCGCAATAAGTAAAAACCATATAAAAAAAATTAAAATAAGTGAAAACCGGCCCAAAATAATCAAATAATCGCTATGTAACAATGGGTTTAAAATCTAACAGTTTGTTTCACCCTGTGGGGGGGGGGGGGGGGGGGGGTGTATCACTTATCAATTAAACTAAAATTCTAGAATTATAATAATCGTATTTAAATGATGGGTACGTTTCTGTTTAATACACACTTGGAAATAAAATAATTTTAGAATCACTGTTGAACACACTGAATTGCAATTATTAATACCATCGATTAAACATCACAAGCAGGCACAATACACAAGACAACAAAGAAGAATCAGTGTCTTCCTAATATAAGTATTAATTGATTTTATAATTTTGTTTTGGAAACTTGCCCAGGGACAATTTATGACCCTCTCATGTGACTATCTAGAAATTGTGTTATTTGGTGTAGTTGGGAATGAATAAGCCTATAAGGTACCTACCAAGTATTGATTTTCTTAGCTCTTTGCATCTCCTACGTCCCTGATACTCGCTTCGACTTTGAAGCATTCAGTCACACAGACTACGTGTGAATAAATAATATTATAAAAAACACTCTCACACACACAAGGACACAGGAATATGTGTATTGGTCATAGGATAATGTAAAAAAAACAAAAAAAACAGTGAAGTGGTAAATCCGTATTGGATAATAATTTACAAACAACCACCCACTTTTAACCATGAATATATAACTATGACACAGAAAGGACACAGCAAAAATGCCAAGTTCTTTAATTTTGGTTGGTTTTCCATCTAATAATAAAATTGACATAATAACAATAAACATGCGTAGGCTAGGTGTATGTATGTAGTGAGGTCAAGCTAGAAACCTACATGCCTCCTTCAATATCCTTTAAAAGATTACTTTTATTTCCCGTTTGAAAGCAAGTTTGCCAAGTTCTTTATTCTGGTTTGTAGTTTATTAAAGAGTACAAATCCCTGATGTTTAATGTTGGATTTTCCAAACTTTTGTGTATTGACATGTCTAATGTAAAGGTTGTTTCTAGAACGGGTATAATGGGCATGTGTGTCCCTGTTCAGTTGGAAGCATAGATTCGTCCTACAATAGCTATGAAGCATGTTATGTATTTGTGAATGATAAGGAGCAGTGGCGTATACACGGGGGAGAGGGGGGGGGACAACCCCCCCCCCCTTTTGCTAAGGAAACATGGAAAATGACTGTTTACATTTCAATAGACAGTATTTCAATAGACAGTATTTCAATGGACAGTTATTTGTTTTACTTTATATTATTGTATATTGTTGTAATTAAAAGCAAAAGCAATACGAAAAATATGCAAATTATTGATTGAGGTTCTTTTTATTAGCGGTGCAAGGAAAAAATGTGTTGCCAGAAACTGAGTAATCTTGTTTCAGTTGGCCGCTGTAAAACGCACAGATTTGCACTAAAATGACCTTGACGAAACATTTTTAGGGGGGCAAGCCCCGCGGAACCCCAATTATGTTTCGGCTCCACTCTCTATAATATGGGTTGAACCCCCCCCCCCCTTTCTCAATTCCTGGATACGCCACTGATAAGGAGTGGCAGTATTTTATTTTTACAGTACATCAAACGCGATGCATTTCCATTGGGTAATTAAAGATGTTACAAATAGCTCGGTTCTGTAAACCCACCCCACCCCAGGATAGGGGTGTGAAACATTCGGTTTATAACAGGAAGACAAACTCTAAAGACGAAAACAGCTGAAAACGAAGGCTACTCCAATTTATTACTGGACAAGATTAAAATATACCGCATCGAAACATGGGCTAAAAATAACCTCATTCTATTAACGGTTGTGTAAACAACAGCCGGTGACGTCAATGTTTGCAAACTTATCAGCAATATCCATATATTGACTAGATGATTAATTACGTTGCAGTTTTATCATTATCTTTCA
>CAMDTW010000143.1:0-44656 GCA_945910005.1 Isoperla grammatica | reverse complement strand
ATGAAAATGCATAAATTGAGTTTTTTGGTCGTTTTTGTTTAATATATGCATAAAATATAGAAATTGGATGATTTTAGTCTATTTACCACAAACTTCCAGTTTTAAGAGGCATCTTGCATACGGCCGGGATTCCTAAGGGTTTCAACCAAAGTTGACAAATCGTTGTTTTAGAGCGTTTTAGGCTCCAATAAGCACAATTTGTCCATTTCGTCACATTTCGATAACTTCTATAGAAGTTACACCCTCCGTTGAAAAATAAGAATTATAGGCTGCATTCTTCAAGAGTATAATGAAAATGCATAAATTGAGTTTTTTCGTGTTTTTGGTTTAAAAATGCATAAAATATAGAAATTGGCTGATTTTAGTCTATCTACCACAAACTTCCAGTTTTAAGAGGAATCTTGCATACGGCTGGGATTCCTAAGGGTTTCAACCAAAGTTGACAAATCGTTGTTTTAGAGCGTTTCAGGCTCCAAAAAGCACAATTTGACCATTTCGTCACCTTTCGATAACTACTTTAGAAGTTACACCAACCGTTGAAAAATAATAATGTTGGTGTGCATTCTGAAAGAGTATTATGAAAATGCATAAATTGAGTTTTTTTGGCGTTTTTGGTTTAAATATGCATAAAATATAAAAAATTGGCTGATTTTAGTCTATCTACCACAAACTTCCAGTTTTAAGAGGAATCTTGCATACGGCTGGGATTCCTAAGGGTTTCAACCAAATTGCACAAATCGTTGTTTTATAGCGTTTTAGGCTCCAAAAAGCACAATTTGTCCATTTCGTGACATTTCGATAACTTCTATAGAAGTTACACCCTCCATTGAAAAATAAGAATTATATTTTGCATTCTTCAAGAGTATTATGAAAATGCATAAATTGAGTTTTTTGGTCGTTTTTGGTTAAAATATGGATAAAATATAGAAATTGGCTGATTTATGAATCTAGCATACAGCTGGGATTCCTAAGTGTTTCAACCAAAGTTGACAAATCGTTGTTTTAGAGCGTTTCAGGCTCCAATAAGCACAATTTGTCCATTTCGTCACATTTCGATTACTTCTATAGAAGTTACACCCTCCGTTGAAAAATAAGAATTATAGGCTGCATTCTTCAAGAGTATAATGAAAATGCATAAATTGAGTTTTTTCGTCGTTTTTGGTTAAAATATGCATAAAAAATAGAAATTGGCTGATTTCAGTCTATCTACCACAAACTTCCAGTTTTAAGAGGAATCATGCATACGGCTGGGATTCCTAAGGGTTTCAACCAAAGTTGACTAATCGTTGTTTAAGAGCGTTTCAGGCTCCAATAAGCACAATTTGTCCATTTCGTCACATTTCGATAACTACTTTAGAAGTTACACCAACCGTTGAAAAATAATAATGTTAGTGTGCATTCTGAAAGAGTATTATGAAAATGCATAAATTGAGTTTTTTGGTCGTTTTTGGTTAAAATATGCATAAAATATAGAAATTGGCTGATTTTATTCTATCTACCACAAACTTCCAGTTTTAAGAGGAATCTTGCATACGGCCGGGATTCCTAAGGGTTTCAACCAAAGTTAACAAATCGTTGTTTAAGAGCGTTTTAGGCTCCAATAAGCACAATTTGTCCATTTCGTCACATTTCGATAACTTCTATAGAAGTTATACCCTCCGTTGAAAAATAAGAATTATAGGTTGCATTCTTCAAGAGTATAATGAAAATGCATAAATTGAGTTTTTTCGTCGTTTTTGGTTAAAATATGCATAAAAAATAGAAATTGGCTGATTTCAGTCTATCTACCACAAACTTCCAGTTTTAAGAGGAATCTTGCATACGGCCCGGATTCCTAAGGGTTTCAACCAAAGTTGACAAATCGTTGTTTTAGAGCGTTTCAGGCTCCAATAAGCACATATTGTCCATTTCGTCACATTTCGATAACTTCTATAAAAGTTACACCCTCCGTCGAAAAATGAGAATTATAGGTTGCATTCTTCAAGAGTATAATGAAAATGCATAAATTGAGTTTTTTCGTCGTTTTTGGTTAAAATATGCATAAAAAATAGAAATTGGCTGATTTCAGTCTATCTACCACAAACTTCCAGTTTTAAGAGGAACCTTGCATACGGCCGGGATTCCTAAGGGTTTCAACCAAAGTTGACAAATCGTTGTTTTAGAGCGTTTCAGGCTCCAAAAAGAACAATTTGTCCATTTCGTCACATTTCGATAACTTCTATAGAAGTTACACCCTCCGTCGAAAAATAAGAATTATAGGTTGCATTCTTCAAGAGTATAATGAAAATGCATAAATTGAGTTTTTTCGTCGTTTTTGGTTAAAATATGCATTAAAAATAGAAATTGGCTGATTTCAGTCTATCTACCACAAACTTCCAGTTTAAAGAGGAATCTTGCATACGGCCGGGATTCCTAAGGGTATCAACCAAAGTTGACAAATCGTTGTTTTAGAGCGTTTCAGGCTCCAATAAGCACAATTTGTCCATTTCGTCACATTTCGATAACTTCTATAGAAGTTACACCCTCCGTTGAAAAATAAGAATTATAGGCTGCATTCTTCAAGAGTATAATGAAAATGCATAAATTGAGTTTTTTCGTCGTTTTTGGTTAAAATATGCATAAAAAATAGAAATTGGCTGATTTCAGTCTATCTACCACAAACTTCCAGTTTTAAGAAGAATCTTGCATACGGCCGGGATTCCTAAGGGTTTCAACCAAAGTTGACAAATCGTTGTTTTAGAGCGTTTCAGGCTCCAATAAGCACATATTGTCCATTTCGTCACATTTCGATAACTTCTATAGAATTTACACCCTCCGTCGAAAAATAAGAATTATAGGTTGCATTCTTCAAGAGTATAATGAAAATGCATAAGTGAGTTTTTTGGTCGTTATTGGTTAAAATATGCATAAAATATAGAAATTGGCTGATTTTAGTCTATCTACCACAAACTTCCAGTTTTAAGAGGAATCTTGCATACGGCCGGGATTCCTAAGGGTTTCAACCAAAGTTGACAAATCGTTGTTTTAGAGCGTTTTAGGCTCCAATAAGCACAATTAGTCCATTTCGTCACATTTCGATAACTTCTATAGAAGTTACACCCTCCGTTGAAAAATAAGAATTATAGGCTGCATTCTTCAAGAGTATAATGAAAATGCATAAATTGAGTTTTTTCGTGTTTTTGGTTAAAAAATGCATAAGATATAGAAATTGGCTGATTTCAGTCTATCTACCATAAACTTCCAGTTTTAAGAGGAATCTTGCATACGGCTGGGATTCCTAAGGGTTTCAACCAAAGTTGACAAATCGTTGTTTTAGAGCGTTTTGTGCTCCAATAAGCACAATTTGTCCATTTCGTCACCTTTCGATAACTACTTTAGAAGTTACACCAACCGTTGAAAAATAATAATGTTAGTGTGCATTCTGAAAGAGTATTATGAAAATGCATAAATTGAGTTTTTTTGGCGTTTTTGGTTTAAATATGCATAAAATACAGAAATTGGCTGATTTTAGTCTATCTACCACAAACTTCCAGTTTTAAGAGGAATCTTGCATACGGCTGGGATTCCTAAGGGTTTCAACCAAATTGCACAAATCGTTGTTTTAGAGCGTTTCAGGCTCCAATAAGCACAATTTGTCCATTTCGTCACATTTCGATAATTTCTATAGAAGTTACACCCTCCGTTGAAAAATAAGAATTATATTTTGCATTCTTTAAGAGTATTATGAAAATGCATAAATTGAGTTTTTTGGTCGTTTTTGGTTAAAATATGGATAAAATATAGAAATTGGCTGATTTCAGTCTATCTACCACAAACTTCGAGTTTTAAGAGGAATCTTGCATACAGCTGGGATTCCTAAGTGTTTCAACCAAAGTTGACAAATCGTTGTTTTAGATCGTTTAAGGCTCCAATAAGCACAATTATCCATTTCGTTACATTTCGATAACTTCTATAGAAGTTACACCCTCCGTTGAAAAATAAGAATTATAGGCTGCATTCTTCAAGAGTATAATGAAAATGCATAAATTGAGTTTTTTCGTCGTTTTTGGTTACAATATGCATAAAATATAGAAATTGGCTGATTTAAGTCTATCTACCACAAACTTCCAGTTTCAAGAGGAATCTTGCATATGGCTGGGATTCCTAAGGGTTTCAACCAAATTGCACAAATCGTTGTTTTAGAGCGTTTCAGGCTCCAATAAGCACAATTTGTCCATTTCGTCACATTTCGATAACTTCTATAGAAGTTACACCCTCCGTCGAAAAATAAGAATTATAGGTTGCATTCTTCAAGAGTATAATGAAAATGCATAAATTGAGTTTTTTCGTCGTTTTTGGTTAAAATATGCATAAAAAATAGAAATTGGCTGATTTCAGTCTATCTACCACAAACTTCCACTTTTAAGAGGAATCTTGCATACGGCCGGGATTCCTAAAGGTTTCAACCAAAGTTGACAAATCGTTGTTTTAGATCGTTTCAGGCTCCAATAAGCACAATTTGTCCATTTCGTCACATTTCGATAACTTCTATAGAAGTTACACCCTCCGTCGAAAAATAAGAATTATAGGTTGCATTCTTCAAGAGTATAATGAAAATGCATAAATTGAGTTTTTTCGTCGTTTTTGGTTAAAATATGCATAAAAAATAGAAATTGGCTGATTTCAGTCTATCTACCACAAACTTCCAGTTTTAAGAGGAATCTTGCATACGGCCGGGATTCCTAAGGGTTTCAATTAAAGTTGACAAATCGTTGTTTTAGAGCGTTTCAGGCTCCAATAAGCACAATTTGTCCATTTCGTCACATTTCGATAACTTCTATAGAAGTTACACCCTCCGTTGAAAAATAAGAATTATAGGCTTCATTCTTCAAGAGTATAATGAAAATGCATAAATTGAGTTTTTTCGTCGTTTTTGGTTAAAATATGCATTAAATATAGAAATTGGCTGATTTCAGTCTATCTACCACAAACTTCCAGTTTTAAGAGGAATCTTGCATACGGCTGGGATTCCTAAGGGTTTCAACCAAAGTTGACAAATCGTTGTTTTAGAGCGTTTCAGGCTCCAATAAGCACAATTTGTCCATTTCGTCACATTTCGATAACTACTTTAGAAGTTACACCAAACGTTGAAAAATAATAATGTTAGTGTGCATTCTGAAAGAGTATTATCAAAATTCATAAATAGAGTTTTTTGGTCGTTTTTGGTTAAAATATGCATAAAATATAGAAATTGGCTTATTTTAGTCTATCTACCACAAACTTCCAGTTTAAGAGGAATCCTGCATACGGCCGGGATTCCTAAGGGTTTCAACCAAAGTTGACAAATCGTTGTTTTAGAGCGTTTCAGGCTCCAATAAGCACAAATTGTCATTTCGTCACATTTCGATAACTTCTATAGAAGTTACACCATCCGTTGAAAAATAAGAATTATAGGCTGCATTCTTCAAGAGTATAATGAAAATGCATACATTGAGTTTTTTCGTCGTTTTTGGTTAAAATATGCATAAAATATAGAAATTGGCTGATTTTAGTCTATCTACCACAAACTTCCAGTTTTAAGAGAAATCTTGCATACGGCCGGGATTCCTAAGGGTTTCAACCAAAGTTGGCAAATCGCTTTTTTAGAGCGTTTCAGGCTCCAATAAGCACAATTTGTCCATTTCGTCACATTTCGATTACTTCTATAGAAGTTACACCCTCCGTTGAAAAATAAGAATTATAAGCTGCATTCTTCAAGAGTATAATGAAAATGCATAAATTGAGTTTTTTCGTCGTTTTTGGTTAAAATATGCATAAAAAATAGAAATTGGCTGATTTCAGTCTATCTACCACAAACTTCCAGTTTTAAGAGGAATCTTGCATACGGCTGGGATTCCTAAGGGTTTCAACCAAAGTTGACAAATCGTTTTTTTATGGCGTTTCAGGCTCCAATAAGCACAATTCGTCCATTTCGTCACATTTCGATAACTACTTTAGAAGTTACACCAACCGTTGAAAAATAATAATGTTAGTGTGCATTCTGAAAGAGTATTATGAAAATGCATAAATTGAGTTTTTTGGTCGTTTTTGGTTAAAATATGCATAAAATATAGAAATTGGCTGATTTTAGTCTATCTACCACAAACTTCCAGTTTTAAGAGGAATCTTGCATACGGCCGGGACTCCTAAGGGTTTCAACCAAAGTTGACAAATCGTTGTTTTAGAGCGTTTTAGGCTCCAATAAGCACAATTTGTCCATTTCGTCACATTTCGATAACTTCTATAGAAGTTACACCCTCCGTTGAAAAATAAGAATTATAGGCTGCATTCTTCAAGAGTATAATGAAAATGCCAAAAATTGAGTTTTTTCGTCGTTTTTGGTAAAAATATGCATAAAATATAGAAATTGGCTGATTTTAGTCTATCTACCTCAAACTTCCAGTTTTAAGAGGAATCTTGCATACGGCTGGGATTCCTAAGGGTTTCAACCAAATTGCACAAATCGTTGTTTTAGAGCGTTTCAGGCTCCAATAAGCACAATTTGTCCATTTCGTCACATTTCGATAACTTCTATAGAAGTCACACAATCCGTCGAAAAATAAGAATTATAGGTTGCATTCTTCAAGAGTATAATGAAAATGCATAAATTGAGTTTTTTCGTCGTTTTTGGTTAAAATATGCATAAAAAATAGAAATTGGCTGATTTCAGTCTATCTACCACAAACTTCCAGTTTTAAGAGGAACCTTGCATACGGCCGGGATTCCTAAGGGTTTCAACCAAAGTTGACAAATCGTTGTTTTAGAGCGTTTCAGGCTCCAAAAAGAACAATTTGTCCATTTCGTCACATTTCGATAACTTCTATAGAAGTTACACCCTCCGTCGAAAAATAAGAATTATAGGTTGCATTCTTCAAGAGTATAATGAAAATGCATAAATTGAGTTTTTTCGTCGTTTTTGGTTAAAATATGCATTAAAAATAGAAATTGGCTGATTTCAGTCTATCTACCACAAACTTCCAGTTTAAAGAGGAATCTTGCATACGGCCGGGATTCCTAAGGGTATCAACCAAAGTTGACAAATCGTTGTTTTAGAGCGTTTCAGGCTCCAATAAGCACAATTTGTCCATTTCGTCACATTTCGATAACTTCTATAGAAGTTACACCCTCCGTTGAAAAATAAGAATTATAGGCTGCATTCTTCAAGAGTATAATGAAAATGCATAAATTGAGTTTTTTCGTCGTTTTTGGTTAAAATATGCATAAAAAATAGAAATTGGCTGATTTCAGTCTATCTACCACAAACTTCCAGTTTTAAGAAGAATCTTGCATACGGCCGGGATTCCTAAGGGTTTCAACCAAAGTTGACAAATCGTTGTTTTAGAGCGTTTCAGGCTCCAATAAGCACATATTGTCCATTTCGTCACATTTCGATAACTTCTATAGAATTTACACCCTCCGTCGAAAAATAAGAATTATAGGTTGCATTCTTCAAGAGTATAATGAAAATGCATAAGTGAGTTTTTTGGTCGTTATTGGTTAAAATATGCATAAAATATAGAAATTGGCTGATTTTAGTCTATCTACCACAAACTTCCAGTTTTAAGAGGAATCTTGCATACGGCCGGGATTCCTAAGGGTTTCAACCAAAGTTGACAAATCGTTGTTTTAGAGCGTTTTAGGCTCCAATAAGCACAATTAGTCCATTTCGTCACATTTCGATAACTTCTATAGAAGTTACACCCTCCGTTGAAAAATAAGAATTATAGGCTGCATTCTTCAAGAGTATAATGAAAATGCATAAATTGAGTTTTTTCGTGTTTTTGGTTAAAAATTGCATAAAATATAGAAATTGGCTGATTTCAGTCTATCTACCATAAACTTCCAGTTTTAAGAGGAATCTTGCATACGGCTGGGATTCCTAAGGGTTTCAACCAAAGTTGACAAATCGTTGTTTTAGAGCGTTTTGTGCTCCAATAAGCACAATTTGTCCATTTCGTCACCTTTCGATAACTACTTTAGAAGTTACACCAACCGTTGAAAAATAATAATGTTAGTGTGCATTCTGAAAGAGTATTATGAAAATGCATAAATTGAGTTTTTTTGGCGTTTTTGGTTTAAATATGCATAAAATACAGAAATTGGCTGATTTTAGTCTATCTACCACAAACTTCCAGTTTTAAGAGGAATCTTGCATACGGCTGGGATTCCTAAGGGTTTCAACCAAATTGCACAAATCGTTGTTTTAGAGCGTTTCAGGCTCCAATAAGCACAATTTGTCCATTTCGTCACATTTCGATAATTTCTATAGAAGTTACACCCTCCGTTGAAAAATAAGAATTATATTTTGCATTCTTTAAGAGTATTATGAAAATGCATAAATTGAGTTTTTTGGTCGTTTTTGGTTAAAATATGGATAAAATATAGAAATTGGCTGATTTCAGTCTATCTACCACAAACTTCGAGTTTTAAGAGGAATCTTGCATACAGCTGGGATTCCTAAGTGTTTCAACCAAAGTTGACAAATCGTTGTTTTAGATCGTTTAAGGCTCCAATAAGCACAATTATCCATTTCGTTACATTTCGATAACTTCTATAGAAGTTACACCCTCCGTTGAAAAATAAGAATTATAGGCTGCATTCTTCAAGAGTATAATGAAAATGCATAAATTGAGTTTTTTCGTCGTTTTTGGTTACAATATGCATAAAATATAGAAATTGGCTGATTTTAGTCTATCTACCACAAACTTCCAGTTTCAAGAGGAATCTTGCATATGGCTGGGATTCCTAAGGGTTTCAACCAAATTGCACAAATCGTTGTTTTAGAGCGTTTCAGGCTCCAATAAGCACAATTTGTCCATTTCGTCACATTTCGATAACTTCTATAGAAGTTACACCCTCCGTCGAAAAATAAGAATTATAGGTTGCATTCTTCAAGAGTATAATGAAAATGCATAAATTGAGTTTTTTCGTCGTTTTTGGTTAAAATATGCATAAAAAATAGAAATTGGCTGATTTCAGTCTATCTACCACAATCTTCCACTTTTAAGAGGAATCTTGCATACGGCCGGGATTCCTAAAGGTTTCAACCAAAGTTGACAAATCGTTGTTTTAGATCGTTTCAGGCTCCAATAAGCACAATTTGTCCATTTCGTCACATTTCGATAACTTCTATAGAAGTTACACCCTCCGTCGAAAAATAAGAATTATAGGTTGCATTCTTCAAGAGTATAATGAAAATGCATAAATTGAGTTTTTTCGTCGTTTTTGGTTAAAATATGCATAAAAAATAGAAATTGGCTGATTTCAGTCTATCTACCACAAACTTCCAGTTTTAAGAGGAATCTTGCATACGGCCGGGATTCCTAAGGGTTTCAATTAAAGTTGACAAATCGTTGTTTTAGAGCGTTTCAGGCTCCAATAAGCACAATTTGTCCATTTCGTCACATTTCGATAACTTCTATAGAAGTTACACCCTCCGTTGAAAAATAAGAATTATAGGCTTCATTCTTCAAGAGTATAATGAAAATGCATAAATTGAGTTTTTTCGTCGTTTTTGGTTAAAATATGCATTAAATATAGAAATTGGCTGATTTCAGTCTATCTACCACAAACTTCCAGTTTTAAGAGGAATCTTGCATACGGCTGGGATTCCTAAGGGTTTCAACCAAAGTTGACAAATCGTTGTTTTAGAGCGTTTCAGGCTCCAATAAGCACAATTTGTCCATTTCGTCACATTTCGATAACTACTTTAGAAGTTACACCAAACGTTGAAAAATAATAATGTTAGTGTGCATTCTGAAAGAGTATTATCAAAATTCATAAATAGAGTTTTTTGGTCGTTTTTGGTTAAAATATGCATAAAATATAGAAATTGGCTTATTTTAGTCTATCTACCACAAACTTCCAGTTTAAGAGGAATCCTGCATACGGCCGGGATTCCTAAGGGTTTCAACCAAAGTTGACAAATCGTTGTTTTAGAGCGTTTCAGGCTCCAATAAGCACAAATTGTCATTTCGTCACATTTCGATAACTTCTATAGAAGTTACACCATCCGTTGAAAAATAAGAATTATAGGCTGCATTCTTCAAGAGTATAATGAAAATGCATACATTGAGTTTTTTCGTCGTTTTTGGTTAAAATATGCATAAAATATAGAAATTGGCTGATTTTAGTCTATCTACCACAAACTTCCAGTTTTAAGAGAAATCTTGCATACGGCCGGGATTCCTAAGGGTTTCAACCAAAGTTGGCAAATCGCTTTTTTAGAGCGTTTCAGGCTCCAATAAGCACAATTTGTCCATTTCGTCACATTTCGATTACTTCTATAGAAGTTACACCCTCCGTTGAAAAATAAGAATTATAAGCTGCATTCTTCAAGAGTATAATGAAAATGCATAAATTGAGTTTTTTCGTCGTTTTTGGTTAAAATATGCATAAAAAATAGAAATTGGCTGATTTCAGTCTATCTACCACAAACTTCCAGTTTTAAGAGGAATCTTGCATACGGCTGGGATTCCTAAGGGTTTCAACCAAAGTTGACAAATCGTTTTTTTATGGCGTTTCAGGCTCCAATAAGCACAATTCGTCCATTTCGTCACATTTCGATAACTACTTTAGAAGTTACACCAACCGTTGAAAAATAATAATGTTAGTGTGCATTCTGAAAGAGTATTATGAAAATGCATAAATTGAGTTTTTTGGTCGTTTTTGGTTAAAATATGCATAAAATATAGAAATTGGCTGATTTTAGTCTATCTACCACAAACTTCCAGTTTTAAGAGGAATCTTGCATACGGCCGGGACTCCTAAGGGTTTCAACCAAAGTTGACAAATCGTTGTTTTAGAGCGTTTTAGGCTCCAATAAGCACAATTTGTCCATTTCGTCACATTTCGATAACTTCCATAGAAGTTACACCCTCCGTTGAAAAATAAGAATTATAGGCTGCATTCTTCAAGAGTATAATGAAAATGCCAAAAATTGAGTTTTTTCGTCGTTTTTGGTAAAAATATGCATAAAATATAGAAATTGGCTGATTTTAGTCTATCTACCTCAAACTTCCAGTTTTAAGAGGAATCTTGCATACGGCTGGGATTCCTAAGGGTTTCAACCAAATTGCACAAATCGTTGTTTTAGAGCGTTTCAGGCTCCAATAAGCACAATTTGTCCATTTCGTCACATTTCGATAACTTCTATAGAAGTCACACAATCCGTCGAAAAATAAGAATTATAGGTTGCATTCTTCAAGAGTATAATGAAAATGCATGTATTGAGTTTATTCGTCGTTTTTGGTTAAAATATGCATAAAATATAGAAATTGGCTGATTTCAGTCTATCTACCACAAACTTCCAGTTTTAAGAGGAATCTTGCATACGGCTGGGATTCCTAAGGGTTTCAACCAAATTGCAGAAATCGTTGTTTTAGAGCGTTTCAGGCTCCAATAAGCACAATTTGTCCATTTCGTCACATTTCGATAACTTCTATAGAAGTTACACCCTCCGTCGAAAAATAAGAATTATAGGTTGCATTCTTCAAGAGTATAATGAAAATGCATAAATTGAGTTTATTCGTCGTTTTTGGTTAAAATATGCATAAAATATAGAAATTGGCTGATTTCAGTCTATCTACCACAAACTTCCAGTTTTAAGAGGAATCTTGCATACGGCCGGGATTCCTAAGGGTTTCAACCAAAGTTGACAAATCGTTGTTTTAGAGCGTTTCAGGCTCCAATAAGCACAATTTGTCCATTTCGTCACATTTCGATAACTTCTATAGAAGTTACTCCCTCCGTCGAAAAATAAGAATTATAGGTTGCATTCTTCAAGAGTATAATGAAAATGCATAAATTGAACTTTTCGTCGTTTTTGGTTAAAATATGCATAAAAAATAGAAATTGGCTGATTTCAGTCTATCTACCACAAACTTCCAGTTTTAAGAGGAATCTTGCATACGGCCGGGATTCCTAAGGGTTTCAACCAAAGTTGACAAATCGTTGTTTTAGAGCGTTTCAGGCTCTAATAAGCACAATTTGTCCATTTCGTCACATTTCGATAACTTCTATAGAAGTTACACCCTCCGTTGAAAAATAAGAATTATAGGCTGCATTCTTCAAGAGTATAATGAAAATGCATAAATTGAGTTTTTTCGTCGTTTTTGGTTAAAATATGCATAAAATATAGAAATTGGCTGATTTCAGTCTATCTACCACAAACTTCCAGTTTTATGAGGAATCTTGCATACGGCTGGGATTCCTAAGGGTTTCAACCAAAGTTGACAAATCGTTGTTTTAGAGCGTTTCAGGCTCCAATAAGCACAATTTGTCCATTTCGTCACATTTCGATAACTACTTTAGAAGTTACACCAACCGTTGAAAAATAATAATGTTAGTGTGCATTCTGAAAGAGTATTATGAAAATGCATAAATTGAGTTTTTTGGTCGTTTTTGGTTAAAATATGCATAAAATTTAGAAATTGGCTGATTTAAGTCTATCTACCACAAACTTCCAGTTTTAAGAGGAATCTTGCATACGGCCGGGATTCCTAAGGGTTTTAACCAAAGTTGACAAACCGAAATTTTAGAGCGTTTCAGGCTCCAATAAGCACAATTTGTCCATTTCGTCACATTTCGATAACTTCTATAGAAGTTACACCCTCCGTTGAAAAATAAGAATTATAGGCTGCATTCTTCAAGAGTATAATGAAAATGCATAAATTGAGTTTTTTCGTCGTTTTTGGTTAAAATTTGCATAAAATATAGAAATTGGCTGATTTTAGTCTATCTACCACAAACTTCCAGTTTTAAGAGGAATCTTGCATACGGCTGGGATTCCTAAGGGTTTCAACCAAATTGCACAAATCGTTGTTTTAGAGCGTTTCAGGCTCCAATAAGCACAATTTGTCCATTTCGTCACATTTCGATAACTTCTATAGAAGTTACACCCTCCGTCGAAAAATAAGAATTATAGGTTGCATTCTTCAAGAGTATAATGAAAATGCATAAATTGAGTTTTTTCGTCGTTTTTGGTTAAAATATGCATTAAAAAAAAAAATGGCTGATTTCAGTCTATCTACCACAAACTTCCAGTTTTAAGAGGAATCTTGCATACGGCCGGGATTCCTAAGGGTTTCAACCAAAGTTGACAAATCGTTGTTTTAGAGCGTTTCAGGCTCCATTAAGCACAATTTGTCCATTTCGTCACATTTCGATATTTTCTATAGAAGTTACACCCTCCGTCGAAAAATAAGAATTATAGGTTGCATTCTTCAAGAGTATAATGAAAATGCATAAATTGAGTTTTTTCGTCGTTTTTGGTTAAAATATGCATAAAAAATAGAAATTGGCTGATTTCAGTCTATCTACCACAAACTTCCAGTTTTAAGAGGAATCTTGCATACGGCCGGGATTCCTAAGGGTTTCAACCAAAGTTGACAAATCGTGTTTTTAGAGCGTTTCAGGCTCCAATAAGCACAATTTGTCCATTTCGTCACATTTCGATAACTTCTATAGAAGTTACACCCTCCGTTGAAAAATAAGAAGTATAGGCTGCATTCTTCAAGAGTATAATGAAAATGCATAAATTGAGTTTTTTCGTCGTTTTTGGTTAAAATATGCATAAAATATAGAAATTGGCTGATTTCAGTCTATCTACCACAAACTTCCAGTTTTAAGAGGAATCTTGCATACGGCTGGGATTCCTAAGGGTTTCAACCAAAGTTGACAAATCGTTGTTTTGAAGCGTTTCAGGCTCCAATAAGCACAAATTGTCCATTTCGTCACATTTCGATAACTTCTATAGAAGTTACACCCTCCGTTGAAAAATAAGAATTATAGGCTGCATTCTTCAAGAGTATAATGAAAATGCATAAATTGAATTTTTTCGTCGTTTTTGGTTAAAATATGCATAAAATATAGAAATTGGCTGATTTCAGTCTATCTACCACAAACTTCCAGTTTTAAGAGGAATCTTGCAAACGGCCGGGATTCCTAAGGGTTTCAACAAAAGTTGACAAATCGTTGTTTTAGAGCGTTTCAGGCTCCAATAAGCACAATTTGTCCATTTCGTCACATTTCGAAAACTTCTATAGAAGTTACACCCTCCGTTGAAAAATAAGAATTATAGGCTGCATTCTTCAAGAGTATAATGAAAATACATAAATTGAGTTTTTTCGTCGTTTTTGGTTAAAATATGCATAAAATAAAGAAAAAGGCTGATTTTAGTCTATCTACCACAAACACCCAGTTTTAAGAGGAATCTTGCATATGGCTGGGATTCCTAAGGGTTTAAACCAAATTGCACAAATCGTTGTTTTAGTGCGTTTCAGGCTCCAATAAGCACAATTTGTCCATTTTGTCACATTTCGATAACTTCTATAGAAGTTACACCCTCCGTCGAAAAATAAGAATTATAGGTTGCATTCTTCAAGAGTAATATGAAAATGCATAAATTGAGTTTTTTCGTCGTTTTTGGTTAAAATATGCATAAAAAATAGAAATTGGCTGATTTCAGTCTATCTACCACAAACTTCCAGTTTTAAGAGGAATCTTGCATACGGCCGGGATTCCTAAGGGTTTCAACCAAAGTTGACAAATCGTTGTTTAAGAGCGTTTTAGGCTCCAATAAGCACAATTTGTCCATTTCGTCACATTTCGATAACTTCCATAGAAGTTACCCCTCCGTTAAAAAATAAGAATTATAGGCTGCATTCTTCAAGAGTATAATAAAAATGCATTAATTGAGTTTTTTCGTCGTTTATGGTTAAAATATGCATAAAATATAGAAATTGGCTGATTTCAGTCTATCTACCACAAACTTCCAGTTTTAAGAGGAATCTTGCATACGGCTGGGATTCCTAAGGGTCAACCAAAATTGACAAATCGTTGTTTTAGAGCGTTTCAGGCTCCAATAAGCACAATTTGTCCATTTCGTCACATTTCGATAACTTCTGTAGAAGTTACACCCTTCGTCGAAAAATAAGAATTATAGGTTGCATTCTTCAAGAGTATAATGAAAATGCATAAATTGAGTTTTTTCGTCGTTTTTGGTTAAAATATGCATAAAAACTGGAAATTGGCTGATTTCAGTCTATCTACCACAAACTTCCAGTTTTAAGAGGAATCTTGCATTCGGCCGGGATTCCTAAGGGTTTCAACCAAAGTTGAGAAATCGTTGTTTTAGAGCGTTTCAGGCTCCAATAAGCACAATTTGTCCATTTCGTCACATTTCGATAATTTCTATAGAAGTTACACCCTCCGTTGAAAAACAAGAATTGTAGGCTGCATTCTTCAAGAGTATAATGATAATGCATAAATTGAGTTTTTTCGTCGTTTTTGGTTAAAATATGCATAAAAAATAGAAATTGGCTGATTTCAGTCTATCTACCACAAACTTCCAGTTTTAAGAGGAATCTTGCATACGGCTGGGATTCCTAAATGTTTCAACCAAAGTTGACAAATCGTTGTTTTAGAGCGTTTCAGGCTCCAATAAGCACAATTTGTCCATTTCGTTACCTTTCGATAACTACTTTAGAAGTTACACCAACCGTTGAAAAATAATAATGTTAGTGTGCATTCTGAAAGAGTATTATGAAAATGCTTAAATTGAGTTTTTTTGGCGTTTTTGGTTTAAATATGCATAAAATATAGAAATTGGATGATTTTAGTCTATCTACCACAAACTTCCAGTTTTAAGAGGAATCTTGCATACGGCTGGGATTCCTAAGGGTTTCAACCAAATTGCACAAATCGTTGTAATAGAGCGTTTCAGGCTCCAATAAGCACAATGTGTCCATTTCGTCACATTTCGATAACTTCTATAGAAGTTACACCCTCCGTTGAAAAATAAGAATTATAGGCTGCATTCTTCAAGAGTATAATGAAAATGCATAAATTGAGTTTTTTCGTCGTTTTTGGTTAAAATATGCATAAAATGTAGAAATTGGCTGATTTTTGTCTATCTACCACAAACTTCCAGTTTTAAGAGGAATCTTGCATACGGCTGGGATTCCTAAGGGTTTCAACCAAAGTTACAAATCGTTGTTTTAGAGCGTTTCAGGCTCCAATAAGCACAATTGGTCCATTTCGTCACATTTCGATAACTACTTTAGAAGTTACACCAACCGTTGAAAAATAATAATGTTAGTGTGCATTCTGAAAGAGTATTATGAAAATGCATAAATTGAGTTTTTTGGTCGTTTTTGGTTAAAATATGCATAAAACATAGAAATTGGCTGATTTTAGTCTATCTACCACAAACTTCCAGTTTTAAGAGGAATCTTGCATACGGCCGGGATTCCTAAGGGTTTCAACCAAAGTTGACAAATCGTTGTTTTAGAGCGTTTCAGGCTCCAATAAGCACAAATTGTCCATTTCGTCACATTTCGATAACTTCTATAGAAGTTACACCCTCCGTTGAAAAATAAGAATTATAGGCTGCATTCTTCAAGAGTATAATGAAAATGCATAAATTGAGTTTTTTCGTCGTTTTTGGTTAAAATATGCATAAAATATAGAAATTGGCTGATTTTAGTCTATCTACCACAAACTTCCAGTTTTAAGAGAAATCCTGCATACGGCCGGGATTCCTAAGGGTTTCAACCAAAGTTGGCAAATCGCTTTTTTAGAGCGTTTCAGGCTCCAATAAGCACAATTTGTCCATTTCGTCACATTTCGATAACTTCTATAGAAGTAACACCCTCCGTCGAAAAATAAGAATTATAGGTTGCATTCTTCAAGAGTATAATGAAAATGCATAAATTGAGTTTTTTCGGCGTTTTTGGTTTAAATATGCATAAAAAATAGAAATTGGCTGATTTCAGTCTATCTACCACAAACTTTCAGTTTTAAGAGGAATCTTTCATATGGCTGGGATTCCTAAGGGTTTCAACCAAAGTTGACAAATCGTTGTTTTAGAGCGTTTCAGGCTCCAATAAGCACAATTTGTCCATTTTGTCACCTTTCGATAACTACTTTAGAAGTTACACCAACCGTTGAAAAATAATAATGTTAGTGTGCATTCTGAAAGAGTATTATGAAAATGCATAAATTGAGTTTTTTTGGCGTTTTTGGTTTAAATATGCATAAAATATAGAAATTGGCTGATTTAAGTCTATCTACCACAAACTTCCAGATTTAAGAGGAATCTTGCATACGGCTGGGATTCCTAAGGGTTTCAACCAAATTGCACAAATCGTTGTTTTAGAGCGTTTCAGGCTCCAATAAGCACAATTTGTCCATTTCGTCACATTTCGATAACTTCTATAGAAGTAACACCCTCCGTTGAAAAATAAGAATTATATTTTGCATTCTTCAAGAGTATTATGAAAATGCATAAATTGAGTTTTTTGGTCGTTTTTGGTTAAAATATGGATAAAATATAGAAATTGGCTGATTTCAGTCTATCTACCACAAACTTCGAGTTTTAAGAGGAATCTTGCATACAGCTGGGATTCCTAAGTGTTTCAACCAAAGTTGACAAATCGTTGTTTAAGAGCGTTTCAGGCTCCAATAAGCACAATTTGTCCATTTCGTCACATTTCGATTACTTCTATAGAAGTTACACTCTCCGTTGAAAAATAAGAATTATAGGCTGCATTCTTCAAGAGTATAATGAAAATGCATAAATTGAGTTTTTTCGTCGTTTTTGGTTAAAATATGCATAAAAAATAGAAATTGGCTGATTTCAGTCCATCTACCACAAACTTCCAGTTTTAAGAGGAATCTTGCATACGGCTGGGATTCCTAAGGGTTTCAACCAAAGTTGAGAAATCGTTGTTTTATAGCGTTTCAGGCTCCAATAAGCACAATTCGTCCATTTCGTCACATTTCGATAACTACTTTAGAAGTTACACCAACCGTTAAAAAATAATAATGTTAGTGTGCATTCTG
The DNA here is from genome assembly GCA_945910005.1 of Isoperla grammatica. Lineage (NCBI taxonomy): Eukaryota > Metazoa > Arthropoda > Insecta > Plecoptera > Perlodidae > Isoperla > Isoperla grammatica. The sequence goes on along the minus strand of CAMDTW010000143.1, from coordinate 26,794 downwards.
AAAGAGTATTATGAAACTGCATAAATTGAGTTTTTTGGTTGTTTTTGGTTAAAATATGCATAAAATATAGAAATTGGCTGATTTTAGTCTATCTACCACAAACTTCCAGTTTTAAGAGGAATCTTGCATACGGCCGGGATTCCTAAGGGTTTCAACCAAAGTTGACAAATCGTTGTTTTAGAGCGTTTTAGGCTCCAATAAGCACACTTTGTCCATTTCGTCACATTTCGATAACTTCTATAGAAGTTACACCCTCCGTTGAAAAATAAGAATTATAGGCTGCATTCTTCAAGAGTATAATGAAAATGCCAAAAATTGAGTTTTTTCGTCGTTTTTTGGTAAAAATATGCATAAAATATAGAAATTGGCTGATTTTAGTCTATCTACTTCAAACTTCCAGTTTTAAGAGGAATCTTGCATACGGCTGGGATTCCTAAGGGTTTCAACCAAATTGCACAAATCGTTGTTTTAGAGCGTTTCAGGCTCAAATAAGCACAATTTGTCCATTTCGTCACATTTCGATAACTTCTATAGAAGTCACACAATCCGTCGAAAAATAAGAATTATAGGTTGCATTCTTCAAGAGTATAATGAAAATGCATAAATTGAGTTTGTCGTTTTTGGTTAAAATATGCATAAAAAATAGGAATTGGCTGATTTCAGTCTATCTACCACAAACTTCCAGTTTTAAGAGGAATCTTGCATACGGCCGGGATTCCTAAGGGTTTCAACCAAAGTTGACAAATCGTTGTTTTAGAGCGTTTCAGGCTCCAATAAGCACAATTTGTCCATTTCGTCACATTTCGATAACTTCTATAGAAGTTACACCCTCCGTCGAAAAATAAGAATTATAGGTTGCATTCTTCAAGAGTATAATGAAAATTCATAAATTGAGTTTTTTCGTCGTTTTTGGTTAAAATATGCATAAAAAATAGAAATTGGCTGATTTCAGTCTATCTACCACAAACTTCCAGTTTTAAGAGGAATCTTGCATACGGCCGGGATTCCTAAGGGTTTCAACCAAAGTTGAGAAATCGTTGTTTTAGAGCGTTTCAGGCTCCAATCAGCACAACTTGTCCATTTCGTCACATTTCGATAACTTCTATAGAAGTTACACCCTCCGTTGAAAAACAAGAATTATAGGCTGCATTCTTCAAGAGTATAATGAAAATGCATAAATTGAGTTTTTTCGTCGTTTTTGGTTAAAATATGCATTAAATATAGAAATTGGCTGATTTTAGTCTATCTACCACAAACTTCCAGTTTTAAGAGGAATCTTGCATACGGCTGGGATTCCTAAGGGTTTCAACCAAATTGCACAAATCGTTGTTTTAGAGCGTTTCAGGCTCCAATAAGCACAATTTGTCCATATCGTCACATTTCGATAACTTCTATAGAAGTTACACCCTTCGTCGAAAAATAAGAATTATAGGTTGCATTCTTCAAGAGTATAATGAAAATGCATAAATTGAGTTTTTTCGTCGTTTTTGGTTAAAATATGCATTAAAAAATAGAAATTGGCTGATTACAGTCTATCTACCACAAACTTCCAGTTTTAAGAGGAATCTTGCATACGGCTGGGATTCCTAAATGTTTCAACCAAAGTTGACAAATCGTTGTTTTAGAGCGTTTCAGGCTCCAATAAGCACAATTTGTCCATTTCGTTACCTTTCGATAACTACTTTAGAAGTTACACCAACCGTTGAAAAATAATAATGTTAGTGTGCATTCTGAAAGAGTATTATGAAAATGCAAAAATTGAGTTTTTTTGGCGTTTTTGGTTTAAATATGCATAAAATATAGAAATTGGCTGATTTTAGTCTATCTACCACAAACTTCCAGTTTTAAGAGGAATCTTGCATACGGCTGGTATTCCTAAGGGTTTCAACCAAATTGCACAAATCATTGTTTTAGAGCGTTTCAGGCTCCAATAAGCACAATTTGTCCATTTCGTCACATTTCGATAACTTCTATAGAAGTTACACCCTCCGTTGAAAAATAAGAATTATATTTTGCATTCTTCAAGGGTATTATGAAAATGCATAAATTGAGTTTTTTGGTCGTTTTTGGTTAAAATATGGATAAAATATAGAAATTGGCTGATTTCAGTCTATCTACCACAAACTTCGAGTTTTAAGAGGAATCTTGCATACAGCTGGGATTCCTTAGTGTTTCAACCAAAGTGGACAAATCGTTGTTTTAGAGCGTTTCAGGCACCAATAAGCACAATTTGTCCATTTCGTCACATTTCGATTACTTCTATAGAAGTTACAACCTCCGTTGAAATATAAGAATTATAGGCTGCATTCTTCAAGAGTATAACGAAAATGCATAAATTGAGTTTTTTCGTCGTTTTTGGTTAAAAAAATGCATAAAATAAAGGAATTGGCTGATTTTAGTCTATCTTACACAAACTTCCAGTTTTAAGAGGAATCTTGCATACGGCTGGGATTCCTAAGGGTTTCAACCAAATTGCACAAATCGTTGTTTTAGAGCGTTTCAGGCTCCAATAAGCACAATTTGTCCATTTCGTCACATTTCGATAACTTCTATAGAAGTTACACCCTCCGTCGAAAAATAAGAATTATAGGTTGCATTCTTCAAGAGTATAATGAAAATGCATAAATTGAGTTTTTTCGTCGTTTTTGATTAAAATATGCATAAAAAATAGAAATTGGCTGATTTCAGTCTATCTACCACAAACTTCCAGTTTTAAGAGGAATCTTGCATACGGCCGGGATTCCTAAGGGTTTCAACCAAAGTTGACAAATCGTTGTTTAAGAGCGTTTCAGGCTCTTGGATCTTGGAATGGACAAGTTGTCCATTTCGTCACATTTCGATATTTTCTATAGAAGTTACACCCTCCGTTGAAAAATAAGAATTATAGGCTGCATTCTTCAACAGTATAATGAAAATGCATAAATTGAGTTTTTTCGTCGTTTTTGGTTAAAATATGCATAAAATATAGAAATTGGCTGATTTAAGTCTATCTACCACAAACTTCCAGTTTTAAGAGGAATCTTGCATACGGCTGGGGTTAATAAGGGTTTCAACCAAAGTTGACAAATCGTTGTTTTAGAGCGTTTCAGGCTCCAATAAGCACAATTGGTCCATTTCGTCACATTTCGATAACTACTTTAGAAGTTACACCAACCGTTGAAAAATAATAATGTTAGTGTGCATTCTGAAAGAGTATTATAAAATGCATAAATTGAGTTTTTTGGTCGTTTTTGGTTAAAATATGCATAAAATATAGAAATTGGCTGATTTTAGTCTATCTACCACAAACTTCCAGTTTTAAGAGGAATCTTGCATACGGCCGGGATTCCTAAGGGTTTCAACCAAAGTTGACAAATCGTTGTTTTAGAGCGTTTTAGGCTCCAATAAGCACAATTTGTCCATTTCGTCACATTTCGATAACTTCTATAGAAGTTACACCCTCCGTTGAAAAATAAGAATTATAGGCTGCATTCTTCAAGAGTATAATGAAAATGCCAAAAATTGAGTTTTTTCGTCGTTTTTGGTTAAAATATGCATAAAATATAGAAATTGGCTGATTTTAGTCTATCTACCTCAAACTTCCAGTTTTAAGAGGAATCTTGCATACGGCCGGGATTCCTTAGGGTTTCAACCAAAGTTAACAAATCGTTGTTTTAGAGCGTTTCAGGCTCCAATAAGCACAATTTGTCCATTTCGTCACATTTCGAAAAACTTCTGTAGAAGTTACAACCTCCGTTGAAAAACAAGAATTATAGGCTGCATTCTTCAAGAGTATAATGAAAATGCATAAATTGAGTTTTTTCGCCGTTTTTGGTTAAAATATGCATAAAATATAGAAATTGGCTGATTTTAGTCTATCTACCACAAACTTCCAGTTTTAAGAGGAATCTTGCATATGGCTGGGATTCCTAAGGGTTTCAACCAAATTGCACAAATCGTTGTTTTAGAGCGTTTCAGGCTCCAATAAGCACAATTTGTCCATATCGTCACATTTCGATAACTTCTATAGAAGTTACACCCTCTGTCGAAAAATAAGAATTATAGGTTGTATTCTTCAAGAGTATAATGAAAATGCATAAATTGAGTTTTTTCGTCGTTTTTGGTTAAAATATGCATAAAAAATAGAAATTGGATGATTTCAGTCTATCTACCACAAACTTCCAGTTTTAAGAGGAATCTTGCATACGGCTGGGATTCCTAAATGTTTCAACCAAAGTTGACAAATCGTTGTTTTAGAGCGTTTCAGGCTCCAATAAGCATAATTTGTCCATTTCGTCACCTTTCGATAACTACTTTAGAAGTTACACCAACAGTTGAAAAATAATAATGTTAGTGTGCATTCTGAAAGAGTATTATGAAAATGCATAAATTGAGTTTTTTTGGCGGTTTTGGTTTAAATATGCATAAAATATAGAAATTGGCTGATTTTAGTCTATCTACCACAAACTTCCAGTTTTAAGAGGAATCTTGCATACGGCTGGGATTCCTAAGGGTTTCAACCAAATTGCACAAATCGTTGTTTTAGAGCGTTTCAGGCTCCAATAAGCACAATTTGTCCATTTCGTCACATTTCGATAACTTCTATAGAAGTTACACCCTCCGTTGAAAAATAAGAATTATATTTTGCATTCTTCAAGGGTATTATGAAAATGCATAAATTGAGTTTTTTGGTCGTTTTTGGTTAAAATATGGATAAAATATAGAAATTGGCTGATTTCAGTCTATCTACCACAAACTTCGAGTTTTAAGAGGAATCTTGCATACAGCTGGGATTCCTTAGTGTTTCAACCAAAGTGGACAAATCGTTGTTTTAGAGCGTTTCAGGCTCCAATAAGCACAATTTGTCCATTTCGTCACATTTCGATTACTTCTATAGAAGTTACAACCTCCGTTGAAAAATAAGAATTATAGGCTGCATTCTTCAAGAGTATAACGAAAATCCATAAATTGAGTTTTTTCGTCGTTTTTGGTTAAAAAAATGCATAAAATAAAGGAATTGGCTGATTTTAGTCTATCTTACACAAACTTCCAGTTTTAAGAGGAATCTTGCATACGGCTGGGATTCCTAAGGGTTTCAACCAAATTGCACAAATCGTTGTTTTAGAGCGTTTCAGGCTCCAATAAGCACAATTTGTCCATTTCGTCACATTTCGATAACTTCTATAGAAGTTACACCCTCCGTCGAAAAATAAGAATTATAGGTTGCATTCTTCAAGAGTATAATGAAAATGCATAAATTGAGTTTTTTCGTCGTTTTTGGTTAAAATATGCATAAAAAATAGAAATTGGCTGATTTCAGTCTATCTACCACAAACTTCCAGTTTTAAGAGGAATCTTGCATACGGCCGGGATTCCTAAGGGTTTCAACCAAAGTTGACAAATCGTTGTTTTAGAGCGTTTCAGGCTCTTGGATCTTGGAATGGACAAGTTGTCCATTTCGTCACATTTCGATATTTTCTATAGAAGTTACACCCTCCGTTGAAAAATAAGAATTATAGGCTGCATTCTTCAACAGTATAATGAAAATGCATAAATTGAGTTTTTTCGTCGTTTTTGGTTAAAATATGCATAAAATATAGAAATTGGCTGATTTAAGTCTATCTACCACAAACTTCCAGTTTTAAGAGGAATCTTGCATACGGCTGGGGTTAATAAGGGTTTCAACCAAAGTTGACAAATCGTTGTTTTAGAGCGTTTCAGGCTCCAATAAGCACAATTGGTCCATTTCGTCACATTTCGATAACTACTTTAGAAGTTACACCAACCGTTGAAAAATAATAATGTTAGTGTGCATTCTGAAAGAGTATTATAAAATGCATAAATTGAGTTTTTTGGTCGTTTTTGGTTAAAATATGCATAAAATATAGAAATTGGCTGATTTTAGTCTATCTACCACAAACTTCCAGTTTTAAGAGGAATCTTGCATACGGCCGGGATTCCTAAGGGTTTCAACCAAAGTTGACAAATCGTTGTTTTAGAGCGTTTTAGGCTCCAATAAGCACAATTTGTCCATTTCGTCACATTTCGATAACTTCTATAGAAGTTACACCCTCCGTTGAAAAATAAGAATTATAGGCTGCATTCTTCAAGAGTATAATGAAAATGCCAAAAATTGAGTTTTTTCGTCGTTTTTGGTTAAAATATGCATAAAATATAGAAATTGGCTGATTTTAGTCTATCTACCTCAAACTTCCAGTTTTAAGAGGAATCTTGCATACGGCCGGGATTCCCTAGGGTTTCAACCAAAGTTAACAATTCGTTGTTTTAGAGCGTTTCAGGCTCCAATAAGCACAATTTGTCCATTTCGTCACATTTCGAAAAACTTCTGTAGAAGTTACAACCTCCGTTGAAAAACAAGAATTATAGGCTGCATTCTTCAAGAGTATAATGAAAATGCATAAATTGAGTTTTTTCGCCGTTTTTGGTTAAAATATGCATAAAATATAGAAATTGGCTGATTTTAGTCTATCTACCACAAACTTCCAGTTTTAAGAGGAATCTTGCATATGGCTGGGATTCCTAAGGGTTTCAACCAAATTGCACAAATCGTTGTTTTAGAGCGTTTCAGGCTCCAATAAGCACAATTTGTCCATATCGTCACATTTCGATAACTTCTATAGAAGTTACACCCTCTGTCGAAAAATAAGAATTATAGGTTGCATTCTTCAAGAGTATAATGAAAATGCATAAATTGAGTTTTTTCGTCGTTTTTGGTTAAAATATGCATAAAAAATAGAAATTGGCTGATTTCAGTCTATCTACCACAAACTTCCAGTTTTAAGAGGAATCTTGCATACGGCTGGGATTCCTAAATGTTTCAACCAAAGTTGACAAATCGTTGTTTTAGAGCGTTTCAGGCTCCAATAAGCACAATTTGTCCATTTCGTCACCTTTCGATAACTACTTTAGAAGTTACACCAACAGTTGAAAAATAATAATGTTAGTGTGCATTCTGAAAGAGTATTATGAAAATGCATAAATTGAGTTTTTTTGGCGGTTTTGGTTTAAATATGCATAAAATATAGAAATTGGCTGATTTTAGTCTATCTACCACAAACTTCCAGTTTTAAGAGGAATCTTGCATACGGCCGGGATTCCTAAGGGTTTCAACCAAAGTTGACAACTTGTTGTTTTAGAGCGTTTCAGGCTCCAATAAGCACAATTTGTCCATTTCGTCACATTTCGATAACTTCTATAGAAGTTACACCCTCCGTCGAAAAATAAGAATTATAGGTTGCATTCTTCAAGAGTATAATGAAAATGCATAAATTGAGTTTTTTCGTCGTTTTTGGTTAAAATATGCATAAAAAATAGAAATTGGCTGATTTCAGTCTATCTACCACAAACTTCCAGTTTTAAAAGGAATCTTGCATACGGCCGGGATTCCTAAGGGTTTCAACCAAAGTTGACAAATCGTTGTTTTAGAGCGTTTCAGGCTCCAATAAGCACAATTTGTCCATTTCGTCACATTTCGATAACTTCTAAAGAAGTTACACCCTCCGTTGAAAAATAAGAATTATAGGCTGCATTCTTCAAGAGTATAATGAAAATGCATAAATTGAGTTTTTTCGTCGTTTTTGGTTAAAATATGCATTAAAAAATAGAAATTGGCTGATTTCAGTCTATCTACCACAAACTTCCAGTTTTAAGAGGAATCTTGCATACGGCTGGGATTCCTAAATGTTTCAACCAAAGTTGACAAATCGTAGTTTTAGAGCGTTTCAGGCTCCAATAAGCACAATTTGTCCATTTCGTTACCTTTCGATAACTACTTTAGAAGTTACACCAACCGTTGAAAAATAATAATGTTAGTGTGCATTCTGAAAGAGTATTATGAAAATGCATAAATTGAGTTTTTTTGGCGTTTTTGGTTTAAATATGCATAAAATATAGAAATTGGCTGATTTTAGTCTATCTACCACAAACTTCCAGTTTTAAGAGGAATCTTGCATACGGCTGGGATTCCTAAGGGTTTCAACCAAATTGCACAAATCGTTGTTTTAGAGCGTTTCAGGCTCCAATAAGCACAATTTGTCCATTTCGTCACATTTCGATAACTTCTATAGAAGTTACACCCTCCGTTGAAAAATAAGAATTATATTTTGCATTCTTCAAGGGTATTATGAAAATGCATAAATTGAGTTTTTTGGTCGTTTTTGGTTAAAATATGGATAAAATATAGAAATTGGCTGATTTCAGTCTATCTACCACAAACTTCGAGTTTTAAGAGGAATCTTGCATACAGCTGGGATTCCTTAGTGTTTCAACCAAAGTGGACAAATCGTTGTTTTAGAGCGTTTCAGGCTCCAATAAGCACAATTTGTCCATTTCGTCACATTTCGATTACTTCTATAGAAGTTACAACCTCCGTTGAAAAATAAGAATTATAGGCTGCATTCTTCAAGAGTATAACGAAAATGCATAAATTGAGTTTTTTCGTCGTTTTTGGTTAAAAAAAAGCATAAAATAAAGGAATTGGCTGATTTTAGTCTATCTTACACAAACTTCCAGTTTTAAGAGGAATCTTGCATACGGCTGGGATTCCTAAGGGTTTCAACCAAATTGCACAAATCGTTGTTTTAGAGCGTTTCAGGCTCCAATAAGCACAATTTGTCCATTTCGTCACATTTCGATAACTTCTATAGAAGTTACAACCTCCGTCGAAAAATAAGAATTATAGGTTGCATTCTTCAAGAGTATAATGAAAATGCATAAATTGAGTTTTTTCGTCGTTTTTGGTTAAAATATGCATAAAAAATAGAAATTGGCTGATTTCAGTCTATCTACCACAAACTTCCAGTTTTAAGAGGAATCTTGCATACGGCCGGGATTCCCTAGGGTTTCAACCAAAGTTAACAAATCGTTGTTTTAGAGCGTTTCAGGCTCCAATAAGCACAATTTGTCCATTTCGTCACATTTCGAAAAACTTCTGTAGAAGTTACAACCTCCGTTGAAAAACAAGAATTATAGGCTGCATTCTTCAAGAGTATAATGAAAATGCATAAATTGAGTTTTTTCGCCGTTTTTGGTTAAAATATGCATAAAATATAGAAATTGGCTGATTTTAGTCTATCTACCACAAACTTCCAGTTTTAAGAGGAATCTTGCATATGGCTGGGATTCCTAAGGGTTTCAACCAAATTGCACAAATCGTTGTTTTAGAGCGTTTCAGGCTCCAATAAGCACAATTTGTCCATATCGTCACATTTCGATAACTTCTATAGAAGTTACACCCTCTGTCGAAAAATAAGAATTATAGGTTGCATTCTTCAAGAGTATAATGAAAATGCATAAATTGAGTTTTTTCGTCGTTTTTGGTTAAAATATGCATAAAAAATAGAAATTGGCTGATTTCAGTCTATCTACCACAAACTTCCAGTTTTAAGAGGAATCTTGCATACGGCTGGGATTCCTAAATGTTTCAACCAAAGTTGACAAATCGTTGTTTTAGAGCGTTTCAGGCTCCAATAAGCACAATTTGTCCATTTCGTCACCTTTCGATAACTACTTTAGAAGTTACACCAACAGTTGAAAAATAATAATGTTAGTGTGCATTCTGAAAGAGTATTATGAAAATGCATAAATTGAGTTTTTTTGGCGGTTTTGGTTTAAATATGCATAAAATATAGAAATTGGCTGATTTTAGTCTATCTACCACAAACTTCCAGTTTTAAGAGGAATCTTGCATACGGCCGGGATTCCTAAGGGTTTCAACCAAAGTTGACAACTTGTTGTTTTAGAGCGTTTCAGGCTCCAATAAGCACAATTTGTCCATTTCGTCACATTTCGATAACTTCTATAGAAGTTACACCCTCCGTCGAAAAATAAGAATTATAGGTTGCATTCTTCAAGAGTATAATGAAAATGCATAAATTGAGTTTTTTCGTCGTTTTTGGTTAAAATATGCATAAAAAATAGAAATTGGCTGATTTCAGTCTATCTACCACAAACTTCCAGTTTTAAAAGGAATCTTGCATACGGCCGGGATTCCTAAGGGTTTCAACCAAAGTTGACAAATCGTTGTTTTAGAGCGTTTCAGGCTCCAATAAGCACAATTTGTCCATTTCGTCACATTTCGATAACTTCTAAAGAAGTTACACCCTCCGTTGAAAAATAAGAATTATAGGCTGCATTCTTCAAGAGTATAATGAAAATGCATAAATTGAGTTTTTTCGTCGTTTTTGGTTAAAATATGCATTAAAAAATAGAAATTGGCTGATTTCAGTCTATCTACCACAAACTTCCAGTTTTAAGAGGAATCTTGCATACGGCTGGGATTCCTAAATGTTTCAACCAAAGTTGACAAATCGTAGTTTTAGAGCGTTTCAGGCTCCAATAAGCACAATTTGTCCATTTCGTTACCTTTCGATAACTACTTTAGAAGTTACACCAACCGTTGAAAAATAATAATGTTAGTGTGCATTCTGAAAGAGTATTATGAAAATGCATAAATTGAGTTTTTTTGGCGTTTTTGGTTTAAATATGCATAAAATATAGAAATTGGCTGATTTTAGTCTATCTACCACAAACTTCCAGTTTTAAGAGGAATCTTGCATACGGCTGGGATTCCTAAGGGTTTCAACCAAATTGCACAAATCGTTGTTTTAGAGCGTTTCAGGCTCCAATAAGCACAATTTGTCCATTTCGTCACATTTCGATAACTTCTATAGAAGTTACACCCTCCGTTGAAAAATAAGAATTATATTTTGCATTCTTCAAGGGTATTATGAAAATGCATAAATTGAGTTTTTTGGTCGTTTTTGGTTAAAATATGGATAAAATATAGAAATTGGCTGATTTCAGTCTATCTACCACAAACTTCGAGTTTTAAGAGGAATCTTGCATACAGCTGGGATTCCTTAGTGTTTCAACCAAAGTGGACAAATCGTTGTTTTAGAGCGTTTCAGGCTCCAATAAGCACAATTTGTCCATTTCGTCACATTTCGATTACTTCTATAGAAGTTACAACCTCCGTTGAAAAATAAGAATTATAGGCTGCATTCTTCAAGAGTATAACGAAAATGCATAAATTGAGTTTTTTCGTCGTTTTTGGTTAAAAAAAAGCATAAAATAAAGGAATTGGCTGATTTTAGTCTATCTTACACAAACTTCCAGTTTTAAGAGGAATCTTGCATACGGCTGGGATTCCTAAGGGTTTCAACCAAATTGCACAAATCGTTGTTTTAGAGCGTTTCAGGCTCCAATAAGCACAATTTGTCCATTTCGTCACATTTCGATAACTTCTATAGAAGTTACAACCTCCGTCGAAAAATAAGAATTATAGGTTGCATTCTTCAAGAGTATAATGAAAATGCATAAATTGAGTTTTTTCGTCGTTTTTGGTTAAAATATGCATAAAAAATAGAAATTGGCTGATTTCAGTCTATCTACCACAAACTTCCAGTTTTAAGAGGAATCTTGCATACGGCCGGGATTCCTAAGGGTTTCAACCAAAGTTGACAAATCGTTGTTTTAGAGCGTTTCAGGCTCTTATCTTGGAATGGACAAGTTGTCCATTTCGTCACATTTCGATATTTTCTATAGAAGTTACACCCTCCGTTGAAAAATAAGAATTATAGGCTGCATTCTTCAACAGTATAATGAAAATGCATAAATTGAGTTTTTTCGTCGTTTTTGGTTAAAATATGCATAAAATATAGAAATTGGCTGATTTAAGTCTATCTACCACAAACTTCCAGTTTTAAGAGGAATCTTGCATACGGCTGGGGTTAATAAGGGTTTCAACCAAAGTTGACAAATCGTTGTTTTAGAGCGTTTCAGGCTCCAATAAGCACAATTGGTCCATTTCGTCACATTTCGATAACTACTTTAGAAGTTACACCAACCGTTGAAAAATAATAATGTTAGTGTGCATTCTGAAAGAGTATTATAAAATGCATAAATTGAGTTTTTTGGTCGTTTTTGGTTAAAATATGCATAAAATATAGAAATTGGCTGATTTTAGTCTATCTTCCACAAACTTCCAGTTTTAAGAGGAATCTTGCATACGGCCGGGATTCCTAAGGGTTTCAACCAAAGTTGACAAATCGTTGTTTTAGAGCGTTTTAGGCTCCAATAAGCACAATTTGTCCATTTCGTCACATTTCGATAACTTCTATAGAAGTTACACCCTCCGTTGAAAAATAAGAATTATAGGCTGCATTCTTCAAAAGTATAATGAAAATGCATAAATTGAGTTTTTTCGTCGTTTTTGGTTAAAATATGCATAAAATATAGAAATTGGCTGATTTTAGTCTATCTACCTCAAACTTCCAGTTTTAAGAGGAATCTTGCATACGGCCGGGATTCCTTAGGGTTTCAACCAAAGTTAACAAATCGTTGTTTTAGAGCGTTTCAGGCTCCAATAAGCACAATTTGTCCATTTCGTCACATTTCGAAAAACTTCTGTAGAAGTTACAACCTCCGTTGAAAAACAAGAATTATAGGCTGCATTCTTCAAGAGTATAATGAAAATGCATAAATTGAGTTTTTTCGCCGTTTTTGGTTAAAATATGCATAAAATATAGAAATTGGCTGATTTTAGTCTATCTACCACAAACTTCCAGTTTTAAGAGGAATCTTGCATATGGCTGGGATTCCTAAGGGTTTCAACCAAATTGCACAAATCGTTGTTTTAGAGCGTTTCAGGCTCCAATAAGCACAATTTGTCCATTTCGTTACATTTCGATAACTTCTATAGAAGTTACACCCTCCGTCGAAAAATAAGAATTATAGGTTGCATTCTTCAAGAGTATAATGAAAATGCATAAATTGAGTTTTTTCGTCGTTTTTGGTTAAAATATGCATAAAATATAGAAATTTGCTGATTTCAGTCTATCTACCACAAACTTCCAGTTTTAAGAGGAATCTTGCATACGGCTGGGATTCCTAAATGTTTCAACCAAAGTTGACTAATCGTTGTTTTAGAGCGTTTCAGGCTCCAATAAGCATAATTTGTCCATTTCGTCACCTTTCGATAACTACTTTAGAAGTTACACCAACAGTTGAAAAATAATAATGTTAGTGTGCATTCTGAAAGAGTATTATGAAAATGCATAAATTGAGTTTTTTTGGCGGTTTTGGTTTAAATATGCATAAAATATAGAAATTGGCTGATTTTAGTCTATCTACCACAAACTTCCAGTTTTAAGAGGAATCTTGCATACGGCTGGGATTCCTAAGGGTTTCAACCAAATTGCACAAATCGTTTCATTTAGAGCGTTTCAGGCTCCAATAAGCACAATTTGTCCATTTCGTCACATTTCGATAACTTCTATAGAAGTTACACCCTCCGTTGAAAAATAAGAATTATATTTTGCATTCTTCAAGGGTATTATGAAAATGCATAAATTGAGTTTTTTGGTCGTTTTTGGTTAAAATATGGATAAAATATAGAAATTGGCTGATTTCAGTCTATCTACCACAAACTTCGAGTTTTAAGAGGAATCTTGCATACAGCTGGGATTCCTTAGTGTTTCAACCAAAGTGGACAAATCGTTGTTTTAGAGCGTTTCAGGCTCCAATAAGCACAATTTGTCCATTTCGTCACATTTCGATTACTTCTATAGAAGTTACAACCTCCGTTGAAAAATAAGAATTATAGGCTGCATTCTTCAAGAGTATAACGAAAATCCATAAATTGAGTTTTTTCGTCGTTTTTGGTTAAAAAAATGCATAAAATAAAGGAATTGGCTGATTTTAGTCTATCTTACACAAACTTCCAGTTTTAAGAGGAATCTTGCATACGGCTGGGATTCCTAAGGGTTTCAACCAAATTGCACAAATCGTTGTTTTAGAGCGTTTCAGGCTCCAATAAGCACAATTTGTCCATTTCGTCACATTTCGATAACTTCTATAGAAGTTACACCCTCCGTCGAAAAATAAGAATTATAGGTTGCATTCTTCAAGAGTATAATGAAAATGCATAAATTGAGTTTTTTCGTCGTTTTTGGTTAAAATATGCATAAAAAATAGAAATTGGCTGATTTCAGTCTATCTACCACAAACTTCCAGTTTTAAGAGGAATCTTGCATACGGCCGGGATTCCTAAGGGTTTCAACCAAAGTTGACAAATCGTTGTTTTAGAGCGTTTCAGGCTCTTGGATCTTGGAATGGACAAGTTGTCCATTTCGTCACATTTCGATATTTTCTATAGAAGTTACACCCTCCGTTGAAAAATAAGAATTATAGGCTGCATTCTTCAACAGTATAATGAAAATGCATAAATTGAGTTTTTTCGTCGTTTTTGGTTAAAATATGCATAAAATATAGAAATTGGCTGATTTAAGTCTATCTACCACAAACTTCCAGTTTTAAGAGGAATCTTGCATACGGCTGGGGTTAATAAGGGTTTCAACCAAAGTTGACAAATCGTTGTTTTAGAGCGTTTCAGGCTCCAATAAGCACAATTGGTCCATTTCGTCACATTTCGATAACTACTTTAGAAGTTACACCAACCGTTGAAAAATAATAATGTTAGTGTGCATTCTGAAAGAGTATTATAAAATGCATAAATTGAGTTTTTTGGTCGTTTTTGGTTAAAATATGCATAAAATATAGAAATTGGCTGATTTTAGTCTATCTACCACAAACTTCCAGTTTTAAGAGGAATCTTGCATACGGCCGGGATTCCTAAGGGTTTCAACCAAAGTTGACAAATCGTTGTTTTAGAGCGTTTTAGGCTCCAATAAGCACAATTTGTCCATTTCGTCACATTTCGATAACTTCTATAGAAGTTACACCCTCCGTTGAAAAATAAGAATTATAGGCTGCATTCTTCAAGAGTATAATGAAAATGCCAAAAATTGAGTTTTTTCGTCGTTTTTGGTTAAAATATGCATAAAAAATAGAAATTGGCTGATTTTAGTCTATCTACCTCAAACTTCCAGTTTTAAGAGGAATCTTGCATACGGCCGGGATTCCCTAGGGTTTCAACCAAAGTTAACAAATCGTTGTTTTAGAGCGTTTCAGGCTCCAATAAGCACAATTTGTCCATTTCGTCACATTTCGAAAAACTTCTGTAGAAGTTACAACCTCCGTTGAAAAACAAGAATTATAGGCTGCATTCTTCAAGAGTATAATGAAAATGCATAAATTGAGTTTTTTCGCCGTTTTTGGTTAAAATATGCATAAAATATAGAAATTGGCTGATTTTAGTCTATCTACCACAAACTTCCAGTTTTAAGAGGAATCTTGCATATGGCTGGGATTCCTAAGGGTTTCAACCAAATTGCACAAATCGTTGTTTTAGAGCGTTTCAGGCTCCAATAAGCACAATTTGTCCATATCGTCACATTTCGATAACTTCTATAGAAGTTACACCCTCTGTCGAAAAATAAGAATTATAGGTTGCATTCTTCAAGAGTATAATGAAAATGCATAAATTGAGTTTTTTCGTCGTTTTTGGTTAAAATATGCATAAAAAATAGAAATTGGCTGATTTCAGTCTATCTACCACAAACTTCCAGTTTTAAGAGGAATCTTGCATACGGCTGGGATTCCTAAATGTTTCAACCAAAGTTGACAAATCGTTGTTTTAGAGCGTTTCAGGCTCCAATAAGCACAATTTGTCCATTTCGTCACCTTTCGATAACTACTTTAGAAGTTACACCAACAGTTGAAAAATAATAATGTTAGTGTGCATTCTGAAAGAGTATTATGAAAATGCATAAATTGAGTTTTTTTGGCGGTTTTGGTTTAAATATGCATAAAATATAGAAATTGGCTGATTTTAGTCTATCTACCACAAACTTCCAGTTTTAAGAGGAATCTTGCATACGGCCGGGATTCCTAAGGGTTTCAACCAAAGTTGACAACTTGTTGTTTTAGAGCGTTTCAGGCTCCAATAAGCACAATTTGTCCATTTCGTCACATTTCGATAACTTCTATAGAAGTTACACCCTCCGTCGAAAAATAAGAATTATAGGTTGCATTCTTCAAGAGTATAATGAAAATGCATAAATTGAGTTTTTTCGTCGTTTTTGGTTAAAATATGCATAAAAAATAGAAGTTGGCTGATTTCAGTCTATCTACCACAAACTTCCAGTTTTAAAAGGAATCTTGCATACGGCCGGGATTCCTAAGGGTTTCAACCAAAGTTGACAAATCGTTGTTTTAGAGCGTTTCAGGCTCCAATAAGCACAATTTGTCCATTTCGTCACATTTCGATAACTTCTAAAGAAGTTACACCCTCCGTTGAAAAATAAGAATTATAGGCTGCATTCTTCAAGAGTATAATGAAAATGCATAAATTGAGTTTTTTCGTCGTTTTTGGTTAAAATATGCATAAAATATAGAAATTGGCTGATTTCAGTCTATCTACCACAAACTTCCAGTTTTATGAGGAATCTTGGGGGCTGGGATTCCTAAGGGTTTCAACCAAAGTTGACAAATCGTGTTTTTAGAGCGTTTCAGGCTCCAATAAGCACAATTTGTCCATTTCGTCACATTTCGATAACTACTTTAGAAGTTACACCAACCGTTGAAAAATAATAATGTTAGTGTGCATTCTGAAAGAGTATTATGAAAATGCATAAATTGAGTTTTTTGGTCGTTTTTGGTTAAAATATGCATAAAATATAGAAATTGGCTGATTTTAGTCTATCTACCACAAACTTCCAGTTTTAAGAGGAATCTTGCATACGGCCGGGATTCCTTAGGGTTTCAACCAAAGTTGACAAACCGAAATTTTAGAGCGTTTCAGGCTCCAATAAGCACAATTTGTCCATTTCGTCACATTTCGATAACTTCTATAGAAGTTACACCCTCCGTCGAAAAATAAGAATTATAGGTTGCATTCTTCAAGAGTATAATGAAAATGCATAAATTGAGTTTTTTCGTCGTTTTTGGTTAAAATATGCATAAAAAATAGAAATTGGCTGATTTCAGTCTATCTACCACAAACTTCCAGTTTTAAGAGGAATCTTGCATACGGCCGGGATTCCTAAGGGTTTCAACCAAAGTTGACAAATCGTTGTTTTAGAGCGTTTCAGGCTCCAATAAGCACAATTTGTCCATTTCGTCACATTTCGATAACTTCTAAAGAAGTTACACCCTCCGTTGAAAAATAAGAATTATAGGCTGCATTCTTCAAGAGTATAATGAAAATGCATAAATTGAGTTTTTTCGTCGTTTTTGGTTAAAATATGCATAAAATATAGAAATTGGCTGATTTCAGTCTATCTACCACAAACTTCCAGTTTTATGAGGAATCTTGGGGGCTGGGATTCCTAAGGGTTTCAACCAAAGTTGACAAATCGTGTTTTTAGAGCGTTTCAGGCTCCAATAAGCACAATTTTGTCCATTTCGTCACATTTCGATAACTACTTTAGAAGTTACACCAACCGTTGAAAAATAATAATGTTAGTGTGCATTCTGAAAGAGTATTATGAAAATGCATAAATTGAGTTTTTTGGTCGTTTTTGGTTAAAATATGCATAAAATATAGAAATTGGCTGATTTTAGTCTATCTACCACAAACTTCCAGTTTTAAGAGGAATCTTGCATACGGCCGGGATTCCTAAGGGTTTCAACCAAAGTTGACAAACCGAAATTTTAGAGCGTTTCAGGCTCCAATAAGCACAATTTGTCCATTTCGTCACATTTCGATAACTTCTATAGAAGTTACACCCTCCGTCGAAAAATAAGAATTATAGGTTGCATTCTTCAAGAGTATAATGAAAATGCATAAATTGAGTTTTTTCGTCGTTTTTGGTTAAAATATGCATAAAAAATAGAAATTGGCTGATTTCAGTCTATCTACCACAAACTTCCAGTTTTAAGAGGAATCTTGCATACGGCCGGGATTCATAAGGGTTTCAACCAAAGTTGACAAATCGTGTTTTTAGAGCGTTTCAGGCTCCAATAAGCACAATTTGTCCATTTCGTCACAGTTCGATAACTTCTATAGAAGTTACACCCTCCGTTGAAAAATAAGAATTACAGGCTGCATTCTTCAAGAGTATAATGAAAATGCATAAATTGAGTTTTTTCGTCGTTTTTGGTTAAAATATGCATAAAATATAGAAATTAACTGATTTTAGTCTATCTACCACAAACTTCCAGTTTTAAGAGGAATCTTGCATACGGCTGGGATTCCTAAGGGTTTCAACCAGATTGCACAAATCGTTGTTTTAGAGCGTTTCAGGCTCCAATAAGCACAATTTGTCCATTTCGTCACAGTTCGATAACTTCTATAGAAGTTACACCCTCCGTTAAAAATAAGAATTATAGGCTGCATTCTTCAAGAGTATAATGAAAATGCATAAATTGAGTTATTTCGTCGTTTTTGGTTAAAATATGCATTAAATATAGAAATTAACTGATTTTGGTCTATCTACCACAAACTTCCAGTTTTAAGAGGAATCTTGCATACGGCCGGGATTCCTAAGGGTTTCAACCAAAGTTGACAAATCGTTGTTTTAGAGCGTTTCAGGCTCCAATAAGCACAAATTGTCCATTTTGTCACAGTTCGATAACTTCTATAGAAGTTACACCCTCCGTTGAAAAATAAGAATTATAGGCTGCATTCTTCAAGAGTATAATGGAAATGCATAAATTGAGTTTTTTCGTCGTTTTTAATTAAAATATGCATAAAATATAGAAATTAACTGATTTTAGTCTATCTACCACAAACTTCCAGTTTTTAGAGGAATCTTGCATACGGCTGGGATTCCTAAGGGTTTCAACCAAATTGCACAAATCGTTGTTTTAGAGCGTTTCAGGCTCCAATAAGCACAATTTGTTCATTTCGTCACATTTCGATAACTTCTATAGAAGTTACACCCTCCGTTGAAAAATAAGAATTATAGGCTGCATTCTTCAAGAGTATAATGAAAATGCATAAATTGAGTTTTTTGGTCGTTTTTGGTTAAAATATGGATAAAATATAGAAATTGGCTGATTTCAGTCTATCTACCACAATTTTCGAGTTTTAAGAGGAATCTTGCATACAGCTGGGATTCCTAAGTGTTTCAACCAAAGTTGACAAATCGTTGTTTTATAGCGTTTCAGGCTCCAATAAACACAATTTGTCCATTTCGTCACATTTCGATTACTTCTATAGAAGTTACACCCTCCGTCGAAAAATAGAAATTATAGGTTGCATTCTTCAAGAGTATAATGAAAATGCATAAATTGAGTTTTTTCGTCGTTTTTGGTTAAAATATGAATAAAATATAGAAATTGGTTGATTTCAGTCTATCTACCACAAACTTCCAATTTTAAGAGGAATCTTGCATACGGCCGGGATTCCTAAGGGTTTCAACCAAAGTTGACAAATAGTTGTTTTAGAGCGTTTCAGGCTCCAATAAGCACAATTTGTCCATTTCGTCACATTTCGATAACTTCTATAGAAGTTACACCCTCCGTTGAAAAATAAGAATTATAGGCTGCATTCTTCAAGAGTATAATGAAAATGCATAAATTGAGTTTTTTCGTCGTTTTTGGTTAAAATATGCATAAAATATAGAAATTGGCTGATTTTAGTCTATCTACCACAAACTTCCATTTTTAAGAGGAATCTTGCATACGGCTGGGATTCCTAAGGGTTTCAACCAAATTGCACAAATCGTTGTTTTAGAGCGTTTCAGGCTCCAATTAGCACAATTTGTCCATTTCGTCACATTTTGATAACTTCTATAGAAGTTACACCCTCCGTCGAAAAATAAGAATTATAGGTTGCATTCTTCAAGAGTATAATGAAAATGCATAAATTGAGTTTTTTCGTCTTTTTGGTTAAAATATGCATAAAAAATAGAAATTGGCTGATTTCAGTCTATCTACCACAAACTTCCAGTTTTAAGAGGAATCTTGCATACGGCCGGGATTCCTAAGGGTTTCAACCAAAGTTGACAAATCGTTGTTTTAGAGCGGTTTAGGCTCCAATAAGCACAATTTGTCCATTTCGTCACAGTTCGATAACTTCTATAGAAGTTACACCCTCCGTCGAAAAATAAGAATTATAGGTTGCATTCTTCAAGAGTATAATGAAAATGCATAAATTGAGTTTTTTCATCGTTTTTGGTTAAAATATGCATAAAAAATAGAAATTGGCTGATTTCAGTCTATCTACCACAAACTTCCATTTTTAAGAGGAATTTTGCATACGGCTGGGATTCCTAAGGGTTTCAACCAAATTGCACAAATCGTTGTTTTAGAGCGTTTTAGGCTCCAATAAGCACAATTTGTCCATTTCGTCACATTTTGATAACTTCTATAGAAGTTAACCCTCCGTCGAAAAATAAGAATTATAGGTTGCATTCTTCAAGAGTATAATGAAAATGCATAAATTGAGTTTTTTCGTCGTTTTTGGTTAAAATATGCATAAAAAATAGAAATTGGCTGATTTCAGTCTATCTACCACAAACTTCCAGTTTTAAGAGGAATATTGCATACGGCTGGGATTCCTAAGGGTTTCAACCAAAGTTGACAAATCGTTGTTTTAGAGCGTTTCAGGCTCCAATAAGCACAATTTGTCCATTTCGTCACATTTCGATAACTACTTTAGAAGTTACACCAACCGTTGAAAAATAATAATGTTAGTGTGCATTCTGAAAGAGTATTATGAAAATGCATAAATTGAGTTTTTTGGTTGTTTTTGGTTAAAATATGCATAAAATATAGAAATTGGCTGATTTTAGTCTATCTTCCACAAACTTCCAGTTTTAAGAGGAATCTTGCATACGGCCGGGATTCCTAAGGGTTTCAACCAAAGTCGACAAATCGTTGTTTTAGAGCGTTTCAGGCTCCAATAAGCACAATTTGTCCATTTCGTCACATTTCGATAACTTCTATAGAAGTTACACCCTCCGTTGAAAAATAAGAATTATAGGCTGCATTCTTCAAGAGTATAATGAAAATGCATAAATTGAGTTTTTTTGTCGTTTTTGGTTAAAATTTGCATAAAATATAGAAATTGGCTGATTTTAGTCTATCTACCACAAACTTCCAGTTGTAAGAGGAATCTTGCATACGTCTGGGATTCCTAAGGGTTTCAACCAAATTGCACAAATCGTTGTTTTAGAGCGTTTCAGGCTCCAAAAAGCACAATTTTTCCATTTCGTCACATTTCGATAACTTCTATAGAAGTTACACCCTCCGTCGAAAAATAAGAATTATAGGTTGCATTCTTCAAGAGTATAATGAAAATGCATTAATTGAGTTTTTTCGTCGTTTTTGGTTAAAATATGCATAAAAAATTGAAATTGGCTGATTTCAGTCTATCTACCACAAACTTCCAGTTTTAAGAAGAATCTTGCATACGGCCGGGATTCCTAAGGGTTTCAACCAAAGTTGACAAATCGTTGTTTTAGAGCGTTTCAGGCTCCAATAAGCACAATTTGTTCATTTCGTCACATTTCGATAACTTCTATAGAAGTTACACCCTCCGTCGAAAAATAGAAATTATAGGTTGCATTCTTCAAGAGTATAATGAAAATGCATAAATTGAGTTTTTTCGTCGTTTTTTGTTAAAATATGCATAAAAAATAGAATTTGGCTGATTTCAGTCTATCTACCACAAACTTCCAGTTTTAAGAGGAATCTTGCATACGGCTGGGATTCCTAAGGGTTTCAACCAAAATTGACAAATCGTTGTTTTAGAGCGTTTCAGGCTCCAATAAGCACAATTTGTCCATTTCGTCACCTTTCGATAACTACTTTAGAAGTTACACCAACCGTTGAAAAATAATAATGTTAGTGTGCATTCTGAAAGAGTATTAAATGCAAAAAATGAGTTTTTTTGGCGTTTTTGGTTTAAATATGCATAAAATATAGAAATTGGCTGATTTTAGTCTATCTACCACAGACTTCCAGTTTTAAGAGGAATCTTGCATACGGCTGGGATTCCTAAGGGTTTCAACCAAATTGCACAAATCGTTGTTTTAGAGCGTTTCAGGCTCCAATAAGCACAATTTGTTCATTTCGTCACATTTCGATAACTTCTATAGAAGTTACACCCTCCGTTGAAAAATAAGAATTATAGGCTGCATTCTTCAAGAGTATAATGAAAATGCATAAATTGAGTTTTTTGGTCGTTTTTGGTTAAAATATGGATAAAATATAGAAATTGGCTGATTTCAGTATATCTACCACAAACTTCCAGTTTTAAGAGGAATCTTGCATACGGCCGGGATTCCTAAGGGTTTCAACCAAAGTTGACAAATCGTTGTTTTAGAGCGTTTCAGGCTCTAATAAGCATAATTTGTCCATTTCGTCACATTTCGATAACTTCTATAGAAGTTACACCCTCCGTCGAAAAATAAGAATTATAGGTTGCATTCTTCAAGAGTATAATGAAAATGCATAAATTGAGTTTTTTCGTCGTTTTTGGTTAAAATATGGATAAAAAATAGAAATTGGCTGATTTCAGTCTATCTACCACAAACTTCCAGTTTTAAGAGGAATCTTGCATACGGCCGGGATTCCTAAGGGTTTCAACCAAAGTTGACAAATCGTTGTTTTAGAGCGTTTCAGGCTCCAATAAGCACAATTTGTCCATTTCGTCACATTTCGATAACTTCTATAGAAGTTACACCCTCCGTTGAAAAATAAGAATTATAGGCTGCATTCTTCAAGAGTAAATTGAAAATGCATCAATTGAGTTTTTTCGTCGTTTTTGGTTAAAATATGCACAAAATATAGAAATTGGCTGATTTTAGAATATCTACCACAAACTTCCAGTTTTAAGAGGAATCTTGCATACGGCCGGGATTCCTAAGGGTTTCAACCAAAGTTGACAAATCGTTGTTTTAGAGCGTTTCAGGCTCTAATAAGCAAAATTTGTCCATTTCGTCACATTTCGATAACTTCTATAGAAGTTACACCCTCCGTCGAAAAATAAGAATTATAGGTTGCATTCTTCAAGAGTATAATGAAAATGCATAAATTGAGTTTTTTAGTCGTTTTTGGTTAAAATATGGATAAAAAATAGAAATTGGCTGATTTCAGTCTATCTACCACAAACTTCGAGTTTTAAGAGGAATCTTGCATACGGCCGGGATTCCTAAGGGTTTCAACCAAAGTTGACAAACCTCCAATAAGCACAATTTGTCCATTTCGTCACAGTTCGAAAACTTCTATAGAAGTTACACCCTCCGTTGAAAAATAAGAATTATAGGCTGCATTCTTCAAGAGTATAATGAAAATGCATAAATTGAGTTTTTTCGTCGTTTTTGGTTAAAATATGCATAAAATATAGAAATTAACTGATTTTAGTCTATCTACCACAAACTTCCAGTTTTAAGAGGAATCTTGCATACGGCTGGGATTCCTAAGGGTTTCAACCAGATTGCACAAATCGTTGTTTTAGAGCGTTTCAGGCTCCAATAAGCACAATTTGTCCATTTCGTCACATTTCGATAACTTCTATAGAAGTTACACCCTCCGTTGAAAAATAAGAATTATATTTGGCATTCTTCAAGAGTATTATGAAAATGCATAAAATGAGTTTTTTGGTCGTTTTTGGTTAAAATATAGATAAAATATGGAAATTGGCAGATTTCAGTCTATCTACCACAAACTTCGAGTTTTAAGAGGAATCTTGCATACAGCTGGGATTCCTAAGTGTTTCAACCAAAGTTAACAAATCGTTGTAAAAGAGCGTTTCAGGCTCCAATAAGCACAATTTGTCCATTTCGTCACATTTCGATTACTTCTATAGAAGTTACACCCTCCGTTGAAAAATAAGAATTATAGGCTGCATTCTTCAAGAGTATAATGAAAATGCATAAATTGAGTTTTTTGGTCGTTTTTGGTTAAAATATGCATAAAAAATAGAAATTGGCTGATTTCAGTCTATCTACCACAAACTTCCAGTTTTAAGAGGAATCTTGCATACGGCTGGGATTCCTAAGGGTTTCAACCAAAGTTGACAAATCGTTGTTTTAGAGCGTTTCAGGCTCTAATAAGCACAATTTGTCCATTTCGTCACATTTCGATAACTACTTTAGAAGTTACACCAACCGTTGAAAAATAATAATGTTAGTGTGCATTCTGAAAGAGTATTATGAAAATGCATAAATTGAGTTTTTTGGTCGTTTTTGGTTAAAATATGCATAAAATACAGAAATTGGCTGATTTTAGTCTACCTACCACAAACTTCCAGTATAAAGAGGAATCTAGCATACGGCCGGGATTCCTAAGGGTTTCAACCAAAGTTGACAAATCGTTGTTTAAGAGCGTTTTAGGCTCTAATAAGCACAATTTGTCCATTTCGTCACATTTCGATAACTTCTATAGAAGTTACACCCTCCGTTGAAAAATAAGAATTATAGGCTGCATTCTTCAAGAGTATAATGAAAATGCATAAATTGAGTTTTTTCGTCGTTTTTGGTTAAAATTTGCATAAAATATAGAAATTGGCTGATTTTAGTCTATCTACCACAAACTTCCAGTTTTAAGGGGAATCTTGCATACGGCTGGGATTCCTAAGGGTTTCAACCAAATTGCACAAATCGTTGTTTTAGAGCGTTTCAGGCTCCAAAAAGCACAATTTGTCCATTTCGTCACATTTCGATAACTTCTATAGAAGTTACACCCTCCGTCGAAAAATAAGAATTATAGGTTGCATTCTTCAAGAGTATAATGAAAATGCATAAATTGAGTTTTTCGTCGTTTTTGGTTAAAATATGCATAAAAAATAGAAATTGGCTGATTTCAGTCTATCAACCACAAACTTCCAGTTTTAAGAGGAATCTTGCATACGGCCGGGATTCCTAAGGGTTTCAACCAAAGTTGACAAATCGTTGTTTTAGAGCGTTTCAGGCTCCAATGAGCACAATTTGTCCATTCCGTCACATTTCGATAACTTCTATAGAAGTTACACCCTCCGTCGAAAAATAAGAATTATAGGTTGCATTCTTCAAGAGTATAATGAAAATGCATAAATTGAGTTTTTTCGTCGTTTTTGGTTAAAATATGCATAAAAAATAGAAATTGGCTGATTTCAGTCTATCTACCACAAACTTCCAGTTTTAAGAGGAATATTGCATACGGCTGGGATTCCTAAGGGTTTCAACCAAAGTTGACAAATCGTTGTTTCAGAGCGTTTCAGGCTCCAATAAGCACAATTTGTCCATTTCGTCACATTTCGATAACTACTTTAGAAGTTACACCAACCGTTGAAAAATAATAATGTTAGTGTGCATTCTGAAAGAGTATTATGAAAATGCATAAATTGAGTTTTTTGGTTGTTTTTGGTTAAAATATGCATAAAATATAGAAATTGGCTGATTTTAGTCTATCTACCACAAACTTCCAGTTTTAAGAGGAATCTTGCATACGGCCGGGATTCCTAAGGGTTTCAACCAAAGTTGACAAATCGTTGTTTTAGAGCGTTTCAGGCTCTAATAAGCAAAATTTGTCCATTTCGTCACATTTCGATAACTTCTATAGAAGTTACACCCTCCGTCGAAAAATAAGAATTATAGGTTGCATTCTTCAAGAGTATAATGAAACTGCATAAATTGAGTTTTTTCGTCGTTTTTGGTTAAAATATGGATAAAAAATAGAAATTGGCTGATTTCAGTCTATCTACCACAAACTTCCAGTTTTAAGAGGAATCTTGCATACGGCCGGGATTCCTAAGGGTTTCAACCAAAGTTGACAAATCGTTGTTTAAGAGCGTTTCAGGCTCCAATAAGCACAATTTGTCCATTTCGTCACAGTTCGATAACTTCTATAGAAGTTACACCCTCCGTTGAAAAATAAGAATTATAGGCTGCATTCTTCAAGAGTATAATGAAAATGCATAAATTGAGTTTTTTCGTCGTTTTTGGTTAAAATATGCATAAAATATAGAAATTAACTGATTTTAGTCTATCTACCACAAACTTCCAGTTTTAAGAGGAATCTTGCATACGGCCGGGATTCCTAAGGGTTTCAACCAAAGTTGACAAATCGTTGTTTTAGAGCGTTTCAGGCTCCAATAAGCACAATTTGTCCATTTCGTCACAGTTCGATAACTTCTATAGAAGTTACACCCTCCGTTGAAAAATAAGAATTATAAGCTGCATTCTTCAAGAGTATAATGAAAATGCATAAATTGAGTTTTTTCGTCGTTTTTGGTTAAAATATGCATAAAATATAGAAATATACTGTTATTAGTCTATCTACCACAAACTTCCAGTTTTAAGAGGAATCTTGCATACGGCTGGGATTCCTAAGGGTTTCAACCAAATTGCACAAATCGTTGTTTTAGAGCGTTTTAGGCTCCAATAAGCACAATTTTTACATTTCGTCACATTGCGATAACTTCTATAGAAGTTACACCCTCCGTCGAAAAATAAGAATTATAGGTTGCATTCTTCAAGAGTATAATGAAAATGCATAAATTGAGTTTTTTCGTCTTTTTGGTTAAAATATGCATAAAAAATAGAAATTGGCTGATTTCAGTCTATCTACCACAAACTTCCAGTTTTAAGAGGAATCTTGCATACGGCCGGGATTCCTAAGGGTTTCAACCAAAGTTGACAAATCGTTGTTTTAGAGCGGTTTAGGCTCCAATAAGCACAATTTGTCCATTTCGTCACAGTTCGATAACTTCTATAGAAGTTACACCCTCCGTCGAAAAATAAGAATTATAGGTTGCATTCTTCAAGAGTATAATGAAAATGCATAAATTGAGTTTTTTCATCGTTTTTGGTTAAAATATGCATAAAAAATAGAAATTGGCTGATTTCAGTCTATCTACCACAAACTTCCATTTTTAAGAGGAATTTTGCATACGGCTGGGATTCCTAAGGGTTTCAACCAAATTGCACAAATCGTTGTTTTAGAGCGTTTTAGGCTCCAATAA
>CAMDTW010000142.1:0-20848 GCA_945910005.1 Isoperla grammatica | reverse complement strand
GCAAAGTGGGCCATTTGCAGTGTTTAAGTAAACAAAATCTGTATACCAAGAATGATAACATTTAATATTTTAAAAATTAATTTTGAATAAATAAATGATCTATCTAAAGCCTAGGAAAAAATCACTACTCTGGACCTCATAGTTTCCCCACTGTACTCGATTTCCTCTTAGGTAGCCCACTATGCCCCACCTTCCCCTACTACTAACATAGTTATTTATTGTTAACAATCAGACAGGGCATAAATAAGAACTCCTAAATAATGGCATTCATTAAATAAAATTTTTTTAAAAATACTGCTCTCCTAACCAAAACTTTCACCCAATTTGTAAAATGGTACGCCTACATATTGTTTAAAATATTATACGGTACTATAATAACTAATGAGAAAATTTAATGTAAATTGAGTTGTAATACTAATACATAACTTGTGTCTTATTAATAGGGTTGCATGTATTTTTATTGTTTCTAAACTATACTGGCTCAGGGATAGAATTTTTATTTATTTCCATGATGTAGATATTAATGAAAAATTAATTAAAAAACGAGTCTGTGAATGGCTAGTTTTCTTACATAGAGTAGAGATAAGTTTGACATAGTTTAAGACCTCTACCCCCTACTTATGTGACTATAACAAATATGAGTGATTATAAATAATATGTGTTAGATGAAATGTATAAATATGATATTATTGTCGGGTTATCACTGGGGTAACGAGTGGCCAGATAACGATGGAGGGGAGTGTCAAACTAAGAAAATCTCAAGCCTACCATTCAAAATAAAATAATATTACAAGTAAAACCGTTTTATGTAGGCCTACAGTATAGGTACCCATTTTAATAATCAGAAAATATTTCATTGTTATTCAATTTCAGAATGGATTATCAATAACAATAACTACCCATAGTTGTGTTATACAACCCTCCACAAATCCACCAGTTGTTCACTCGTATAGTGAAATTTTGTACTCAGAACGAGGATAGCTGGGGCGGGGGAAAGCCCCATGCCGCTGGAGGCAATTAAAAAAAAATCAGTCCTGCATAATGTTTTATGGCCTAAAATGCGTTTCAAGGCGGCATCTTGTCATACCAACTTATAAAGGAAAGTTAATATTGCATTGATAATTCCTTATGTCACATGCCTCATTGTTCTATCAAGAAAGTTCACATGCAATCTATCAAAAGTCACTCGCAAGCTGCGAGCTAGCGAGTAAAACTTTGGAGGGTTGCAAGTTGTGTAAATACATTAAAGGACTCTGACATAAGTAGGCCTATATTAAGGTCATGACTGTGATAACTATTGGACCGATGTCTAACCATGTACTTATAACAGTAAAATTATTATAAGTCCATGGTTTAAATAAAAGATAGCAGATGGCCAACTCCTCTTGCCTGTACTTCAGATCTGCAATTGCTGGTCTGACCTGATCGGCTGTTTAGAATATCAACATTGTTGTAGCCAAAGCCGTAAAAGTATCTCCACGCCGCCCGCGATCTCATTTCTCCCCATGCTACCAACACGAATAATCCGACTAGATCTAGACTTGCCCCACACATGAGAACAGCGCTTGTGTATGGGCGCAAGTTACATTTAATGTTATAAGTCTCACATTATATAATCCTAAGACTATCTATTACAAATATGTATTAAAAATTTTCTTTTAGATTTGAAAAAGAAGTCAATAGAACAATTACAAGCACTCTTTGACCCCTTTAATTAAACTACTAGCAAAATGTACTTTGTTTAGAATTTGTATAACATCTTCTTAAGAGCGTTCGGCAGTAGGAGTTTTACAGATGTATTGGCCGTCAACTAATTTCTCTTAAACTAATAGTAGGATTATTATAAATATTTACCTACTTGTCGAGGAATGCCATATCTACGCATAGTATTAAGTACATTTGTCACCAACCTATTCAAAAATAATGTACCCATTTTTAAACAGATTCTCCATATTATTTCACGGAACATTTTCGACGAATGTAATCTATTTGCATAACTCAAACATGAGTATATTATTTTTGAGTAGACTTGTCACAAATGAACTTAATACCATGCATAGATATAACATCCCTCTAAAAGTAGGAAAATTTTCATAATAATCCTAATATTATTTGTTCAAGAGAAATTAGTTGACTAAAAACATCAAAACTACTTACGAACGCTCTTAATCTGTGTGGCTGTTATGGTGATGAATTAAATAATATACTTTGATTTAATGAACAAAATGACATGATATTGGCATAAAATCATAGCCTATTACGAAAAATGATGATAAAGAAATGTTGCAGTAAAATTAGTCTTACCAAGAAAGGCAATGTAGGGATTATCTGGAGCATCTTCATCTAGCTCTATGACGCTTGCAGCCTCGCCTTCCTGAAATGTACAATAATCACATTATGGTACATTACCTATTCAGATTTGACATAGTTGAGTAGATTACGTAAGTAACCATTTCCAAATAAGGGTACTAAGACTAACTTAAGAATACAAATGCATTACTATTTGAGGATTTTTTATGAAAACTTGATGAAGACAGCGCCAGTTCAACGACACTCCACCAGGTGATCTAGTTGACATTGGTGACATGTCACCCATGTTATGCACCTTTATGTGTGCATCACAATCATATGTTAGTAGTACCGAAGTGTTATGTACCGAACACAATTGGTTCTTTCCCCAACATAATAATATGAAGTCTACATGTTATCATGAGATGGTATATGGTATTGACAAAATTTTAAAATTTCTTCTCCAAAGATAGTTGTTTCACCAACTAAATTAATTGTAATCAACAACGCTATTACAAACATTATTAAACCCCTATAACCAAACAAATTTTTATCCATTATTTACTACCAAATTAAATTTTTGTAAATTTCGAAATATTTTGGGGGTGCAAAATGACCTGGCTTACATACCCTTAAATAAACACAATCAGTAATTTTTAGTTTCTAGCCTGGCAACATTTGTAACAAATCATGACTTGCGTACATACCTTATATGACTTTATGAGCAGATCTTTATCTTGCTTTAGAAGATAGGCAAGTGCATCCATTGCTCCGGGAAGCTGGCAGCTGGTGGGTAGTTTTGTTGTGGCAATGACCGCATCTTTTTTTTCAATGAAGTCGTCATCGACTTGAAGTTTTTTTTGGGTCACAAACAACTTCTCAAACTTGGCCTTTAAAAAAGCCATAAGGCTTGGAAATTTCTCTGACATTGTTTGTTGCGCCCTCTCTTCAAAGTCAAATCCCATTAAGGACACAAAATGGTTTTTCAAATGCATCTCCTAAACAAAAAAATGACGTACATATTTTAAAAATATGGTAGGATTACTTGAACAAGTTTGCTTACAAGAAATATTAATACTTTGTATACCTCAAGGGTAGACTTAAAATAAAAATGTTACACATATATTTGACATAATTAACTGCTGATAATTTAGTCATTTACTCGGAAAGCTCTCCGTGTGTTGCGTTTATAAAGCGCTCGTTACACGGGGAAGTGAAAAGAGTGAAAAGCAAAAAGTGGAAAGTAAAAAGACTTTCCGAAGTTGTTACACGGGACACTTCTCGAGGAAAAGAAACAGTGTGCGTGTGGCGCCATCTCTCGACCTACGTGCAACACTATCGGGCGCTGTGCGGCAAGAGTGGTAACTAACTAGGTATGGCGATTGATTTCTCCCGTCTTGTACGTACGCGTAACACCACCGCCTTGTTTACACACATCTCTGGGAAAGTTAACAGGACGTCCCAAATGACTGTCGACTTATTCCCGAAGTTGTAGTCCATGGCAACATTACCAGCCAATCACGACCAACTGTTCAAGGTTATTTCGCTTTTTGCTTTCCAGTTGTTGAACCGAGCTCGACTACTGCGGAAAGTTTTTACTTTTTGCTTTTCGACTTCCCCGTGTAACAGCGACCGGAAAGTCCCATAAGGAACATGCTATCTCTACTTTAGAAAAGTGACTTTTTCTTTTCACTTTTTCGTTTCACTTCCCCGTGTAACGAGCGCTTAAGAAAGTAAGTAAGCATTGAGAGGGAGAAGTAATTTCAGTAACGATTTTGCCACAAAACTAATGGCATTCAATCCACATTGTAGTTTGTTGGTGGTCCAAATTTCAACTTAATCGGAGCCTACCTTCGATCGCTAATGCAAGAATGAAAAAAGTGAAACTAATACCAAAAAATCTGAATTGAAACACTACGCTCCCTTGACCCTTGTTAATACACTAAAACATTTACAGACAATACAGTTGTGGATCTTCGGATATCGTAGGTTAAAAGTTTATTTGGATTACACAATTCCATAGCTTGATTAATTTGCAAACTTCCGTTTCTGATAATTCACTAACATATGCCTTACCGGCAAAATAATATAAAAACAGTATTATTGTTGAAATCTACAGTCGCCTAAACATATTTTGTCACTCAAATGGTCACGCTTTCAAACACAAAAGTCGACAAAGTGTAGACGATATCCATGACAAACAAAGTGGCCATTTAAGCCATTCACATTTAAGTAGTAAGATAGTTAAATAGTAAGATAGTAAATGTCCTTTAGTTAATTTGATTCATTCGGTTGATGTCACTGTAGTTAGTGTTAATGTTGCTCAGTTACACCAACAATTATGCATGGTGTATTGTTAGCATTTCTTACCGAATGCTGAAGAAAACTAGGGTTATTTTAGGCCTACTATGCCGCTCTTCACACATCTCGGAAGAGATTTAGACCATGCAATGTTATTGTGTCTTTAGTAGAAGATAAAAATCTAATCTAATCTAATCTAATCCAAATCTAATCTAAAGTCATGTGTGCAGACACAACCATTAGTGTTTATATTTTAAAATTTTGTTTTTTGCATTTCAAATTATCATCATTATCATCAAATAATTATCAAATTACAGCCTTAGGTTTTTTTTTAAATTTGTTATTTCATAGTAAGATATCAAAACCCTTGGCATACTGTTGTATTTGCTATTGTTTGATAAAGGTGTCTGCAAATTTTTGGGGGGGATAATTCTTTAATATAATATCAAAAATATAATGTTACAACCATTAAAAACAAGTAATAATCAAAAGAAGTAACAGGGAATAAATTTGCACTGGCTTCTTAAGGCTTGTTTATATGTAAGTGTGGAATATGATGTGACAGCTTACCTCTGACAGGAATGGAAAAGCTGCCTTGACTTCCTTGGCAGGTAGTTTGTCGTTAATAAGGAGGCGTTGTATACAATACGTCTTCTCCATCCAAGAAGGTATGTTTGGGTCAGTATGGTCTGCGTTCTCGAAACACTCCAGAAGGGTCTCCCGCATTCCTTGAAGGGATTCCAAGGTTTCCCCTTCTGGAAGTGCCGCAGGTTGCGTGTTGACCTGCCCAAACACATCCTTCTTGGATTGTCTTTTTTTTCCGGCAACTGGTGAAAATACACTTCTGCGATTGCAGTTTTCTATTCTTGTTTCCAGTTGCCGGAAAAGGTGGTAGCTGGTTGTTTCGTTGCCCTCACTAAAACCATCTGCAAATGTGCAGGGCCAATTTTCTGCAATTTGCTGGGCAATCTGTTTAAGTGAGTTCCGTTTTGGGTGTGTGTCGACTGCTTGGATCTCGTTAGAAACAAGTCTGATGAACTCGTGTCTTGTCGAGGGGTCAAACACTTTTTTTTCCAGGATCATTTTATTCATTTGTGGGGAAAATTTTGCTTGTGGTATCTGAAAGTAATCTAAAGAGTTTGCCGTTGTTGCCGGAATGTTGCTGGGTGATGATGCTGATGATGTGGCAGCTGTCGGTTGTGGGACGGCATCTAAAGAAGAATTAAAACATTAACATTATAATAGATAATGTGCATGTCTCTCCAATATGCTTAAAACTAAAAGTATATATTATAGATAGAGTCAGCCTCATCTATAAACAGCAGTAACAATTTTAACGTTTTAAAAATTAATTGTTCCACTTCTATTTATGTCACTCAAGTAGCTTCGAACTGAAACCGAGGAGCCCGTTGTCGGGCAACCAGTAGATAAGATGGTTTCAACATATTTTTTTTTTTGCAAATGTGTGTAGTGTGAAAACATGTATTTAAACAAAAACATACAACATATTTTGGTTAGGCCTATACGATACCATTTAAAATTGTAAAAAACCTATTTGCCGGTTAAGTATTTTTATTGTTGTTGAGCAGCTGTAAATTACATTTTAAAACATTTAAAACATAGTAAAAAATGTTTAGTAACATTACCTTTGTCTACAATAGCCCTAAAATTAAACCAAATTTAAAAACATATGTATAGCCGATATACACAAAGTTAACATTGAACTTTATAGGCTACTGTGTCCAGTATATTGTTAGTTAATACAAAATTTAAATAAGTTAATAAATATGTTTCAGTGTTCAGTTGTCTTATTATTCCTCCTGTTTATTATAAAATTCTGATACACTATTGTAGCAATTGTGTAGGAGGAAATCCTTGAAGCTTGATTTGAATCTTATTTTGTTTTTAATTTCTTTTATGAAATGTGGAAGATGATTGAATAGTTTTTCCCTGATATATCATTATGTTGAATGTTGGTTTTATCACTGTTAATTTGGAGGCAGTTGTTTTTAAATAGTTGAATAATAGTTTGTGATTAGTGCCAATGTATGTATTTGTCTCTTAACTCTTTAAGGGATTTACTTGCAAATGAAGTGCTAACACTATAATACTAATACTATCATAATGAAGTGCACGTGGTTTAAAAAAACACTTTTGAAAGAGTTATTTGCCTACAACAACTATTGCAAGGTTAATTTTGCAGCTGTTTATTAAAAGTCAATAAAGATCGTACAATGAAACCTACGATTTGAACTTAAATGTTGGTGGAGTTCAAAAAGTCAGCAACAATTCGACAACCGATTTCGTTAGTAGGGCCTAATTATTTATGAATATGGTTATTTTATTCCGAACCACGGCAACCTATCCAACTTTCCTCTGTAGGTATACCTCTACAGCGAGCCCCAGTGCTCGCTGTGTGTTGAATTTGGGTTCCCACAAATGACTAAAGGTTATGGCTATAAGTTGAACTTATGGAAATGTGTGTAGGCGTTCACACGTGCCAGGGCTAAGGACTAGGACTATGGCTAAGAAAAGCTAACAACCACAACATTAAAGTTAAAACAAAAAATGACTAGGCCTATCCTGTAAAAAAACAGTTATCCTTAGTTTAAGGACAAATCACAAAAAAATGTTATGAGAGATTTGAACTCACGTTCATGGTGGCAATGTTTACACCTTATTCCTCGACTGAATGACTTGGGGATGGTAATTGGTATGTTTTTATGCTGCGTGGAAATGGTTATTGAAGATGTATCGCCCCACCCACGTTGCACTGAGTGGAATACATTATGTTTTTGTAGGACAAATTGGTTGATATTAAAGGACATCGAAACCCTAGCTCTATTTAATATCCATAACATCTATTGATTTATTTTTAAAATTATAGCAAAAACTAGAACCCTCATAGCCACTCCAGGAATTAGCTATACATTATTTTCGAGTTGATAATATTCCCTTGAGCGCGGCCGTTTTTTATGGTTGTGACGTAGCATTTACAAGTCCCGTACCGCTAGCATCGGCGGGAGACGCGATATGTCGTACGAGCGTCTATTAGCTATAGCTCACTGAACTCAATTACACGTTAATCTGCAATGTTTTCTCGTCCTACTTAATGCTTCAACGAGAAGAATATCTAACTTACGTAATGGGAAAAATTGATTTTAAATAAACCAAGTTTTCCGTAATAACTCGCATATTTCAAAGTCTGGTTAGTATATTTTGCGACGACATTTTTGCCATTTTGGAAGGCTTGACATAATACGACATGCATGAAGAATTATTAAAAAAATACGGTAGTGTATTTTGTATTAGGATGTGCGTACAATTATGTGATAAGTATTCTAGTTGTATCACTGTTTTTACGCCTGCACTGCGCTTCCAGCGTTGGTGTTGTCCAGCTACTCTTGACGTGCTATCGTTTAGTACACATTCCAAAAACATTAACCAGCAGAACATGAAGAATAATGAATATCAGACAAATTGTACCCAGTATGTTAGTGTACAATAGGGATAAAGTTCAAAGTACAATGTTTTAGCTTTGAGTATAATTGTACCCAATATATTGTACAATAGGGATAATGTACAAAGTACAATGTACAATAGCTGATAGTTTAGCTTTGAGTATACACACTACTCAAATGTACTAGCACACAAGCCTCTCATTCGCCAGGTTGTCGGTTCGATACCGCTATTGGCAGTCGGCATCCCTAAATGAAAAGTTATTTCGAGTTGTTTTGTGGTGGTGTTGTTGCTGCAATTTAGTCCTACTACCAGCCCTCAGACGTCACCCCTCCCCCACCTGTCAGCCACTTATCCTAATACCAAAATAACTCGTTAGTCACGTGAAGAATGTTGGCCCTGGGCAGGTTACATACAGACTTTTCTATTAGTAAATACAAATTATATAGTAAATACAAAATATCAGAACTCTCTATAAGCTGAACATTATAGTTATGATCTGCAGCAGTAAATCGACATTGAAACGAATGTAATCTTAAGTTTTATTTAGTGTTATATTATTGTTGCATTCGCTCTGAGTGAAGTGAAATAAATAAAAAATCGAACCAACTGCTGCTACCAAGAAAACTAGACCTGATGTTTTTGGAAATGCTTTGCGGACCGACCACCTCCTAGCCGCCGCTGACAACCTTCTCCAGCCAGGCTACTTGCCCAGGTACATGTCAAATACCAACACTTATTCATTAAATACTGCTTGCGGGTTATCTTTAATATCGACATACCGTATGTTTTTAATCGATCTTCATGCATCTCGTATATTGTCAAGCCTTCTAAAATGGCAAAAATGTCGTTGCAAAATATACTAACCAGACTTTGAAATATGCGAGTTAATACGAAAAACTTGGCTTATTTAAAATCAATTTTCCCCATTACGTAAGCTAGATATTCTTCTCGTTTAAGCATTGAGTAGGACGAGAAAACATTGCAGATTAACGTGTCATTGAGTTCAGTGAGCTACCGCTAATAGTTCGTTTGCTATGACAGGCGCGCGAACGATATATCGCGTCTCCCGCCGATGCTAGCGGCACGGGACTAGTAAATGCTACGTCACGACCATAAAAAACGGCCGCGCTCAAGGGAATATTATCAACTCGAAAATAATTTATAGCTAATTCCTGGAGTGGGTATGAGGGTTCTAGTTTTCGCTATAATTTTTAAAATAAATCAATAGATGTTATAACATAACATAAATAGAGCTAGGGTTTCGATGTCCTTTAAGTTTGTAAATATGTGGTACTAGATACGTCGTACTACTACATGGATTGTAAACCGATACCACAGATGACATAAACATATAATACTTTGTAAAAGCGGTTTTAAAATGTGTATTGTATATTTTTGCTGACATACCTTTAGGTGGCGCTACCGTTGCCCTTTCAAATGCTCTATTTAATAAGCGAGCTTGAATTGGAGTCATCAGTCCTTTACAGTCAGCTGTAAAATCACATAATTCTAGGTGGTCCTTCTGGTCGACCCCCAATTCTATCAGCTTCTCCTTGACGGCCGACCAATCTGGGAGTTGTATGTGTGTTTGTAAACATTTAACAATATCGTCCATCCTAAAAAAAAATATATACCATTAATAATAATAGCACCGCTGTCGAAAACTTATCAAATAAATAAGTTTAATGGATACATTCACATAACAGTTATTACAACAATGTTAAACAATTTTAAAATCCCAATCCTTAAAGTAAATCTGTAGGCATCCCTACTGCTTTGTTGGTACATTTTCTGAGTGAGTCCTAACCAGCCCCCCCCCCCCCCCCTCCCGCCACTCCCCCGTCAGCCCAATTTGTTTCTTTGAACTTACAATTTTTAGTTTATTTCGCGCCAATTACAATTCCGTCGGATAAAATATATACAGGCATTATGTCTCTGAACGTTATGGCTTGTGGGTGGATCTGAACTTTATATTACAATTTTAATGCCTGAGTTAGTATAATCACTATTCTGTGCCCCCCCCCCCCCCCCCCAACAAACGCGGGAGTCACCAAAAATAAAGTTATAAATAAACTTATTAAACGGCGATTTTGGAGCCGTCCTAGCAACGAAGCACTCAATAAATTCAAAGTTGTTCTGAATCGGTCTTGTTGATTCTGGCATTCGTCCACGGGTGTTCGCACTGTCCAATCACTGATTCATATTTTAAATATCTTTGATTGGTTATCGTATCGCTAACTCATCGATGGTGCTCGGGCCTCGGGGCCTACAGGGTTGGTTTAGTCGCTTTAAATTAAAGTGAAAATCAGAACCCACTAAAAATCAGTCTTGTTGCGGAATAAGTAGACTCTATAAATACGAATTTATTGATAAAAACAACTTACTGTCATTAAATCGTTTCTGGAACTAAAGGTATTTGGCCTTTGGAACAATCACGTCTTCATTGTCAACAGTGTATATAGTGTGCGGAGTAAAGTCTGCCAAATCTAACACATTCTTCACTTGCAGTTCTTCTCTCATTTCAACTCCCAATATCTGTGTGTGCATTTTCAACATAGCATGTGCCATTTGCATGACAAAGTAAATCAAGCTCTCCTTTTTGGCAATTACTCTTATAATTCCAACTTCCAAACACATGTTTTCTTGCCGTACAATAACGCATGCGCCTGCGTTATATACTGTGTTTCTAAATGTTATAACGTGACCTACGCGCAATGATGCTGCGTTATTTAACAATCCAGATCTGCGGATTTCTTCTTGAATATCCAAACTGTATTCAGTACAAGAATATGGTTTGGAACTTTCGAAAGATACTTCATCAGGAAAATATCCTGCACTTTTGTATAGCGCTTGAAAATATTGGTGTTTCTCACACAGAGTCTTTGTGACGTTAATACAATTTTGGCTTGCCCTTTGGCATTCCTTGAAGTAGGGATGTTTGGACTCAAACCTTAGAGTCCACACTCTTATTAGAGGACCATATTTCTTTATGAGTTGAGGATAATGCGTCATGTAATGATGCTTGGGCCTGAGAGGTACATCCGGGAACTCCAAGGTGCGTCCATTAATGTAGCTTGATATCGCTACACTTAAATATGCTATGTGTTCTTTTGAGATCGTATGTGAACACACAATCTGCACAATCTCAACGAGTTCAAGTAACAGCAGCCAAATGGGATCTTCTTTGTTATGAACTCGCTTTCCTATTAGGATAGGGAGAAACCGTATCAACGTCCAGTTTTGAACGGCGTTCCCTCCTAACCGTGTGGCATTGATGCTGATTGTGTGAGGTTTGTCCTTCGCTTCTAATCCTTTGAAGGGAAAAGTCACAATCTTCATGTTGAGGTAGTCATAGTCAAAACATTTTTTTTTGACGAAGTATCTAATGAATAGTGGTACGTCGTAGTCGACCACCCCCTCAAAGATATCGTGACCAATGCACGGTGGTAGCCCCCCTTCGGTCACATGATAATGTGTAAGGGCATTGAATGGAGAATCGGACTTAATGCCTGTCCTGTTGGTGTCTCCTTCAGACAAATCCCGGAGTGCTTGGTTGTATGATTCTCGCGTACGGATAGGCGCTTCGTAATGCCCATTCTGGAAGGAATTTTTTGTGATGGTACAGAAGCGACAAAAATACTGCGTACTGCTGAAGTTTTCCATGAAGCCTCCAATACCATGGCTTCCCAAGTTGTCGCCCAGAATGGTTGTAAGCACAACTTTGATGTTCTCTTGCCCACCGATTGTTGTACCACTTGTTTCAAGGTCCTTTAAATCTCGGATCAGTCGGTTGAAAACTTTGCCCTGACCAAAGTAGTTAAAATTGACTTGTTTGCAGAGCAGAACCAACTGCATAGAGTCTACTTTAGACCTCCGCCATGGGTCCAGATTTGCAACAGTGTAATACACTGCGAGAATCTTATGTTTTTTTTTCCCAGACCCAAGAGGATTAGCTACCTCAAAAGCATCTTGGTACAGAATTAACTGTACAGTGGTCGGTTCGGTACTTAACAATGAATGGTTTCTTACCATTGTACCATCCTGAAGGTCGGTTAATGTTTCATCAGAGAATTGGCGGAATTGATTATTTCTGTACTGTGCTATTACAGAGGCGTCCTCAAAAAAAGAACGTATTGAATCTTTGATCGGAACGTAATGGTAGATGCAAACCACATTTCGTGCATTTCTGCCAAGACGCAATGAAACGGCCTTAACAACGTCGAAATACGTCTCAGTCGCCACTTTTCTTGTGTGTATAGAGCGTAGCTCACCGCGAGTTGAATGTAGACTGGCTAAAGAACGTGAAGAAACTTGGCTAAGAATCGAGTTGACTGTGTTTTCTTCTATGCCTGCAGTTATCATTAGTGATTTTAGTTCACTGTGTGATTTCTCTTGAGAGGATTGTAATAGGGCACTGAACTTTTCATAAATGGTTTGTACCGTAGAGTTAGGGATGTGATATTTGGCAAACAATTCTAAATAAAAACCAGATATACATTTCATCCTTAATGATATATCATCTTCGGCGACAGTGATTTCTTGGGCCTCGTCATTACCACCAACATCTATCTGTACTTCGGGAAGACTGGCCGGTGGCAAAACAACGTGAGGACGTGTTGTTAAATTTTGAAGAATGGGAACACTGTGGTACCGTGAAATATGTGTGGAAAATGTGGAAACGTTCTTATAGAATGTATCGCCTGCTTGCTTACACATAGGGCATCGAACACTTGAACCCTTGCGAATGTGAGCCTTTAAATGTTTTATGGCATCTTGAACGCACTTTGAGTTGTTCTCACAAATTGGGCACTTAAACTCGGCAGCATTAACATCATGTGGTAATGTGGGTTCACGTACAGTGATGCTTTCATTTACCGAGTAGTTTTTATGAAATCTTGATAAGTGTGATTTGAAAGTACTACAGAGACGGAATTTCTCAAAACACTCGGGTATTCCACAAATAAACCTTGATGATGGGCCTGTTTTGTGAGTAGCGAGCGAATGCGATGCGAAGAGTGAAGAACTGGTAGTGGAGTACGTACACACTTTGCATCGGAACATGTTCAGCTTCTGCAAGAAGCGAAGAGTGAATCTCACAATTAATTATTTCGTGACGTAGGAAAATTTAAATAAATTACCTCTTCAGATGTAGTAAACTTAAAACAGAACGTGACGCATTGCCTAACGGCATGAAGAGAGAAGAAAAGGAGGCCTGTCTCTACTGGTTGACCAGATCTTATATGATGGCCTGATTAAGCCAAATGTGGGCATATGATAAAAAAAAAAAAATTCTTTATAATACTACCTATCTATATTATATATATTGTGCGTAGGCTAATGTTTATAAATAACATTGCATTTAATATAAATACACCTATTATACAAATGGGGCTGGATTTCATTTAAACAATGTTATTAAACAATGACTGAACCCGTAGGCCTACTGGGTCGACGTCAAAAACGAAACGAAACCTGCACAGTGGGCCGAACCAAGCCTCATTTAGCGGAATTTGTCATTCGACTTACGCAAAACGTGTCAGCGCTGGCCCGGCTTGAAGGCCATTGAAAGTTGAAACCCTCAAATTTGGTTTAAAACGTGTACTTGGAAGCCTGATCTGTAACGGCTAGTGCATGTATAAGCATGTATAAGCAATGATAAAAGTCCGGGAAAGGCAGCATGTCAAACTTTGTAACGTTTTTAAAAATCGAACTGTGACATTTTGAAATGGGAAAAGTATGTTGCCTGTATTTGTAGTACTAGTAGTACTAGTAGTACTAGTAGAAGTAGTACTAGTACTATTTACTAGTTATACTATTTATTTACTAGTTATACTAGTAGTACTAGTAGTATAACAAGTTATACTAGTACTACTAGTACTAGTAGTACTAGTAGTACTACTAGTACTAGTTATACTAGTAATACTAGTAGTACTAGTAGTAGTAGTAGTATAACTACTACTAGTAGTACTAGTACTACTAGTACTAGTACTAGTACTAGTTATACTAGTAATACTAGTAGTACTAGTACTACTAGTACTAGTACTAGTACTAGTTATACTAGTAATACTAGTAGTACTAGTAGTAGTAGTAGTATAACTACTACTAGTAGTACTAGTACTACTAGTATAACTAGTACTAGTAGTACTAGTACTATTAGTACTAGTAGTAGTAGTACTAGTAGTACTAGTAGTAGTAGTACTAGTAGTAGTAGTACTAGTACTGGTAGTGGTAGTGGTAGTAATAGTGGTAGTGGTAGTAATAGTGGTAGTAATAGTAAGTTTAGTAGTAGTAGTAGTAGTAGTAGTAGTAGTAGTAGTAGTAGTAGTAGTAGTAGTAGTAGTAGTAGTAGTAGTAGTAGTAGTAGTAGTAGTAGTAGTAGTAGTAGTAGTAGTAGTAGTAGTAGTAGTAGTGGTAGTAGTAGTAGTAGTAGGCCTAGGGTTCTGAAGTAGGCCTAGGCTAGGCCTAGGCCTAGGGCAAGCCTAAATTAGTAGCCTTGGCCCCAGCTTGGCTATGCCTAGGCTAGGCTAGGCCTAGGCTAGCACAGGCATTAGGGCTGGCCTAAGCCAAGGTCTAGGCTAGGGATGTCAACGGGTACCCGTTACCCGCGCGGTACACACGGGTACAGTTCCAACTTTTCAATACCCGTTACTACCCGTTCCCTTCTTCTGTTCAAAACGAAATCAATTCAACATTGCTATATTTCCCTACTGGTGTCTTTGTACGTGCGTACGAGCCGCGCTTTGCTTTGAAGCGGCCGACACCGCCTAGGCCTAGGCTAGGCGGTGTCGGCCGCGTCAAAGCGGAGACGCAAGCTTTGAAGTTTTGTTGAATACTTCCGCATCGTTTTGCATCGAAGACAATGCAACCTGACACCGTTTCACAATATAATGTCTCTTTCCACAACTTTGCGAATCATTTACACTCATGACGATAAAACACGAATTTAGTATTATTTACTAGGCCTAGGCCTACCCGGTTAGGCCTAGTCCGGGTACGGTGTGAGGGTACCCGGGTACAACTCTTTCTGGGTATTTGACATCCCTAGTCTAGGCCTAGGCCTAGGCCTAGCCTAGGGCCTAGGCCCCCTAGCCATTGAGTTTAATGGCCTAGCCTAGGGCCAGGGCCTAGCATAAAAAAAGTACATAATATAGCATTGTAGCTTACCTTGATCGCGGCGGCAGGCCTAGCAATTCCTAGGAGGCAGTTCTTCACAATTCTTTCCGAGCTGCAAACCAACACTTGTGCCACTTGTGCTACCTAGGGGCTAGGAAGCCTAGGCCCTAGGGTGATAAATGAAGAAATGGGCTTGGCCTATACAAAAGTAGAACCTTCCAAGCTAGAGGACGCCGTAGAAGAGATAGTAATCTCAAAGGCTCAAACCCAATGGTCCTTGAAACTCTCGCATCTCCCGCCAACACTCACAGGCCACAATCCAATAAATAATAATGTTAATAACAATAAACGTTTCAAAACACAAATAAAAAAATAATATGAATTTTCAATCATAATATAGTGTACGCTTCATGTAGGCTGT
Source organism: Isoperla grammatica (assembly GCA_945910005.1). Classification (NCBI taxonomy): domain Eukaryota; kingdom Metazoa; phylum Arthropoda; class Insecta; order Plecoptera; family Perlodidae; genus Isoperla; species Isoperla grammatica. Next base: position 5,262 of record CAMDTW010000142.1, on the reverse strand, counting down.
ATTGTATTAAGCTTTCAAAGCCCTACGGCTAAAACTTGCGGAAGCCAAAGAAACTTCCGTCCATCTTCAGCAGAGAGACTCCACAGCATCATTGGACAGCATCTTTACAGCATCCTAGGCCAACATTTTTACGTCTAATGAAATAAATAATAATAAACATTGCAAAACACAATTATAAAATAATATGAATTTTAAATCTTAATGGGTATGCTTCATATGACTAAGACTTTCATCACTTCAAAAAAAAAAAATTAAATGATAAATAGACAAACCATGGTATGTGTGTGTGTAGCGGCTAATTCGAAATGTCTGATTCGCGTGTTCACGACTAACAACAACAATTAACAATTGTTGTAATTAATTGTCACTAATTGTTTAGTAAGTTGGCGAAGCAGGCCAAAACCAGTTCCGACTTTTCACACTGGTTCTATTTTTTTCGAAATATGAGAACTACTAATGGTGTAGCGGCGAGTCCACAGGCGCTCTGCTGTAACGTGATACGCACAGGCACTATTATAGCAGGGCGGCAGCCGACACGCGACAGTCAAGTGGTGTTGATTTTTTTTTTATTTATTTTGAGTTTAGTTCGACAACATGAGTGCCTCGAGAGCTAAAAGGGCTAATTCATCCTTTGTTAATGCTACAATAATGCTATTTTTGTTTCAACATAATGTTATTTAAAATTTGTAATAAATAAATAAATAAATACATAATTGATTTATTTCATTTGATAATTATTATAGCATTTCTTTTTGGTGTAAATATACATATCAGAACCTTCTTCTTTTCTCACTCACAGTCAGCTATACTAGGCCCATCCCATTAGCAGATCGCACAATTATAGGCCACGCGTGTTCAAGGATGCGCGCATTGTTCGAACTTATTATAGTTATAATTATATTAAAAGGCACTTTTGACCTGCTGGTTGTAAATTGTAACTAAAAAAAAAACGGAAAAATTAAGATTAGTAGTACCAACCTTTTCCCGCTCCGCAACCGGTTCATTCACCTGACATTTACATTGCGGGTGGACTACGATTACGAATAATTATCGGTTTATTAGTGATGCCTGGGGGGGGGGGGGGGGGCAGAAGGGAAACCCAGCAAACCAAGCGGTTCAGGGCAGGCTCTGGGCACGCACTGCTCGTTAAGGGCGAATGCCGGGTGTCGGGCGTAAACAAATGTGTCGTACTGGGCGTGTACTGACTGGCCCGTCACTGCTGTCAACAGCAATTGTAAAAATATCCAACAGTGCTCCGCCAGTGCCGGGCCTGTGAATATACCGTACCGGGCGGTATATACGGGCCAATGCCGGGCACGTACCGAGGATAACCAATCGCCTATACTAGCCCATTACCGTGCCAATACAGCATGTTTTCTCACAATTGAGTGGGATACACGCATTAAATTATTATAATCATTACAATATAATATCTTAGTTCATACATTACCACTTAGAAAAACACATTGCAACTTAGTTGTTACAAATTATTACCTCTTAGTTTTTGCTTATATTATCTAACCCCCTCTGTGCCCAGGGAAGAATTTAGAACTATCGTTTTTAAAACTCGATATTTTTCTCTAGGCCCTAATTAATTTTTTGTAGGTTGGAATCTTGACGTATTTTGCTTATTATATTAACATCATCTAGTTTAGTTGTCAAGAGTGCTGAATTAAAATTTCAGCCAAATCCGTAGAGTCGTTTGACCTGTGCGCGACGAACAAAAGTAAAACTCTATTTTTTCCACTAATACATTTTTTTGTAGGTTGGTATCTTTACGGAGTTAGCTGGTTATATAAAGAGCATTTGTTTAAGTGGTCAAGAGTGTTGACTTAAAATTTCAGCTACATCCGTCAAGTCGTTTGACCTGTGCGCGACGAATTGTTTAAAATTCGATATTTTCCACTAATACATTTTTTGTAGAATGGCATCTGGACGGAGTTTGCTGGTTATATTAAGAGCATCTAGTTTGGTGGTCGAGAGTGTTGACTTAAAATTTCAGCCAAATCCGTCAAGCCGTTTGACCTGTGCGTGACGAACAAAATTGTGTACACAAACACACACACACAGACATAGGTTGGAATTCATAGTCGGCCCCTACACCTAGGGGCGCCCATTGTTACCAAGGTAACAATTGTTTGCATGTTATTTCCCATAAACAAAACAAATCCATAGCAACAATGGGTGCCCCTAGGTGTAGGGGCCGACTATGAATTCCAACCATAGAGCCGATAGAGTTGAATGGAAAGATTCACTCCGCTTCACTTCGCTCATTTTATTACTTTACCACCAGTTATGTCTTAAAACTTTATAAAAACACAATAAAAAATCTATTGGAGACTCAAACTAGCACATAGATAGCGCTGCTAAGCAACACACTTATCTACGCCATTGATGATTTAACAATAAAGCAACAATGAACAATTGACAGATAAACTTATCCTTATAGTAGTTTATTTTCTTGCCACCAGAATGCATCTAGTCTATTTTGAGGGGCCAATAACATACTAGCTGTTGTAACAATTATGTGAATGTTAAAACGACGATTTGAAAGTAACCGGGTCAAGACCGATTATGATTGGTCAATTGGTCGCTTAGTCCGTCCGGATTGGTAGATGAGAAAAACGAAGAAGCTTCGCGATTGGCGCACCAAGTAGTCGTAAGTAAAGACATACTTTTAACCCATTTCTTAAATAGGTACGAACATGTAATTCTCAGTCCCTAATCTTATTAAAATTATATTTCTTTTTTGTGTACCCGGAATGTTCTAGTTCCATGCGTTCTGGAGAAATTAGATTATGAAAAAGTCTGACTTCAACTTGTTTATTCACCATCTCCATCTAACATTATACAACCCTACCCTGATATTTTTCAAAACGACGATTTTAGCGTATTCCGGTTAGTGAAGTCAATCTCCCGCTAGGTGCACTACTAGTAAGTAGCGTTGCCAACTGCGGATTTGTCGCTAAATCTACGGGAATACAGAAGCCCTTTGATGGAATGGGGCATTCAACCAAGAATAGCCTTCTCTGCCAATTTTGGTGTGTTAAGTTAAATGTATTTTCTGTACTTTTTTGTTCAAGTTTATTTTGTACTCTTTTCCATTGTGTAATATATATATTTTGCATTAGAAGTTGAATGTATTTTCTGTGTTGTATTCTTTCACACCATAAGTCCCTAATTCTCTATTCCATACTAACTTATTTAATTTAAGCAACTTAAGGAACCTTTTCTTATAATGCAAACCAGGGAACGCACCGTTTAATGCAGGTACATGGACCCGTATAATTACGGACTAGTGTACTGTTAAGATACAGCATGGGCCGTATAATACAGGAACCTTCCCTTATAATGCAAACCAGGGAACGCGCCGTTTAATGAAGGTACATGGACCCGTATAATGACGGACTAGTGTACTGTTAAGATACAGCATGGGCCGTATAATACAGGAACCTTTTCTTATAATGCAAACCAGGGAACGCGCCGTTTAATGAAGGTACATGGACCCGTAAAATGACGGACTAGTGTACTGTTAAGATACAGCATAGATTGTATAATACCTTTTCTTATAATGCAAACCAGGGAACGCGCCGTTTAATGAAGGTACATGGACCCGTATAATTACGGACTAGTGTACTGTTAAGATACAGCATGGGCCGTATAATACAGGAACCTTCCCTTATAATGCAAACAATGGAACGCACCGTTTAATGAAGGTACATGGACCCGTATAATGACGGACTAGTGTACTGTTAAGATACAGCATGGGCCGTATAATACAGGAACCTTCCCTTATAATGCAATCCAGGGAACGCGCCGTTTAATGCAGGTACATGGACCCGTATAATTACGGACTAGCGTACTGTTAAGATACAGCATGGGCCGTATAATACAGGAACCTTCCCTTATAATGCAATCCAGGGAACGCGCCGTTTAATGCAGGTACATGGACCCGTATAATGACGGACTAGTGTACTGTTAAGATACAGCATGGGCCGTATAATACAGGAATCTTCCCTTATAATGCAATCCAGGGAACGCGCCGTTTAATGAAGGTACATGGACCCGTATAATGACGGACTAGTGTACTGTTAATATACAGCATGGGCCGTATAATACAGGAACCTTCCCTTATAATGCAAACCAGGGAACGCGCCGTTTAATGCAGGTACATGGACCCGTATAATTACGGACTAGTGTACTGTTAAGATACAGCATGGGCCGTATAATACAGGAACCTTCCCTTATAATGCAATCCAGGGAACGCGCCGTTTAATGCAGGTACATGGACCCGTATAATTACGGACTAGTGTACTGTTGAGATACAGCATGGGCCGTATAATACAGGAACCTTCCCTTATAATGCAAACCAGGGAACGCACCGTTTAATGAAGGTACAATGACCCGTATAATTACGGACTAGCGTACTGTTAAGATACAGCATGGGCCGTATAATACAGGAACCTTCCCTCATAATGCAAACCAGGGAACGCGCCGTTTAATGCAGGTACATGGACCCGTAATATTACGGTCTAGTGTACTGTTAAGATACAGCATGGGCCGTATAATACAGGAACCTTCCCTTATAATGCAAACCAGGGAACGCACCGTTTAATGAAGGTACATGGACCCGTATAATTACGGACTAGCGTACTGTTAAGATACAGCATGGGCCGTATAATACAGGAACCTTCCCTTATAATGCAAACAATGGAACGCGCCGTTTAATGAAGGTACATGGACCCGTATAATTACGGACTAGTGTACTGTTAAGATACAGCATGGGCCGTATAATACAGGAACCTTCCCTTATAATGCAAACAATGGAACGCGCCGTTTAATGAAGGTACATGAACCCGTATAATTACGGACTAGCGTACTGTTAAGATACAGCATGGGCCGTATAATACTAGGAACCTTCCCTTATAATGCAAACCAGGGAACGCGCCGTTTAATGAAGGTACATGGACCCGTATAATTACGGACTAGCGTACTGTTAAGATACAGCATGGGCCGTATAATACAGGAACCTTCCCTCATTATGCAAACCAGGGAACGCGCCGTTAAATGGAGGTACATGTACCCGTAGAAACACGGTACAGTAGCCGTCATTTGACGGAACTACTACCGTAAGTATGTACAGACGGCACAATCAATATAATTTAACGGAACATGTACCGCATGTATGGAATTATGGTACTGTACCTGTAGAATTACGAGTCTGCAGTACCGTTATTTTACAGTTTTTTCTTACAGTGTAGG